>OY744543.1:76139601-76147101 GCA_963556195.1 Sepiola atlantica | reverse complement strand
ATCCTATTTAAAGAAAATACTAATTTGGTTTAAAAAAAAAAAAGAAAAAAAAACGGCATAGTTTAAAAAAAAAGGCGAAACAAAGATGAAAGTAAAAAGACTCCCAGACAACGCCGAGTAGACACAGCGGCTAAAGTATATTTTAAGGTAAAAAAAACTCGTAGCACAGTCAAAAATTAATATTTTTTGAACATTTTTCCAGGAGAGGACATTTTGAACCATAGTGAATCATATTCCATTAAAAAAAAAATTTCGACAAAAGATTTTTTTTTTTTTTTCAACAAAAATATTTGGGAAAAGAATCTTTTGAACAATTTTTTTAAATTTTTTCTAAGATTAGTACTTATTGAATGTATTTTTTTACTTGTTCATATAACATTTTTTACATTGGGTAAACGAAAGTTGAGATAACAGTGCGGAACGAGTGAAGCCTTGTTCCACACCTATCTATACGAGCACGCCTGGCTATGGGGTATGCGTGGTACGGACGTATTTGCGGCATTGGTAGCAACTTTCTTGGGAGGATATCCAATGTAAACACTTTAACTAAAAAATACATTTAATAACAGTAATCTTAGAAAAAAAAAGAAAAAATTCTTAAATCAGTATTTTCTTTTGTTGAAAAAAGAATGTATTTTTGTTGACAAAAGTTGTTGTTTTGTTTAATTGAATATGATTCAATATAGTTCAAAATGTCCTCACCTGAAAAAAAAATTATGTTGACGAAAAAAAAATTATGTTGACAAAAAAAATTATTTTTTTGTTGACAAAAAAAAACTTTTTGTTGACAAAAACAATTATTTTTTTGTTGACAAAAACAATTATTTTTTTGTTGACAAAAACAATTATTTTTTTGTTGTTGACCAAAAAAATTTTTTTTTTTATTGACACAAAAAAAATTATTTTTTTGTTGTTGACCAAAAAAAATTTTTTTTGTTGACAATTTTTTTGTTTACGGAATCTGATTCACTATGGTTCAAAATGTCTTATGAAAAAAAATTGAAAAAGTATTAATTTTTGACAGTGCTGAGTTTTTTTACCTTAAAATATAGTTTAGCCATATACAACGAATTATTTATATAAATGAATTTCGCTTCCTGTAACGACGAACACGTTTTTATAATAACTTCTGACAAAAATTAGGGCGTCCCAATATTGAAAACAGATTTTTTTTCTCTTTTCTAATCGTCATATTTTCATTTCTTTTGATGTTGACATTCTTCACAAACGGAAGCGATTGTCATTCCAGAGAACCAGACGAAACGGCGTTCTAACTAGTGCCATTTTTGAATACATTTGCCCCACTATCTATCTATCTATCTATCTTTCTATCTATCTATCTATCTTAGTCTGGTTCATATCTATCTATCTATGCAAGTAAATTAACATCTAGCTATATATGTCAGTCTATCCCTCTATTCGATTGAATAAATGTTTATCTATCCTTTATTATGTTAATATATCACCGGCCTTAATTCACGCACCCATATATGTGATATCAAAGCATTGGACGTTCAGACAGAGGAATAGGAGTAGAAAGTGACTAACTTGGGGTTACTTTCTCCTTTCTCCTATGTTTTCCTTTAGTCCTCACATTCCATGGGCGATATTTCTGACAAAGGGGAAATAATTGCTGTTTACTGGGACGGAATTGAACACTTATCGTTGGCTAGTTTATGACTTTGAAGTAGTGTGTATATATGTGTGTGTATATATATATGTGGGTGTGTGTATGTATATGTATGTATACATATGTATGTATGTATATGTATGTATATATATGTATATGTATATATGTATATGTATGTATATATATGTATATGTATATATGTATATGTATGTATATATATGTATATGTATATATGTATATGTATGTATATATATGTATATGTATGTATATATATGTATATGTATGTATATATATGTATATGTATGTATATATGTGTATATGTATGTGTATATATGTATGTGTATATATGTATGTGTATATATATATATGTGTATATATATATATGTGTATATATATATATGTATATATATATGTGTGTATATATGTATGTGTGGGTATATATGTGTGTATATCATTAGATCTCTTCGACACGTCTATACACTGGCTCATACGAGGAAAGGTGCACCTTCTCCAAGTAATGTTACCTCAAGTAACACCACGTAGCTGGATACTCCACCAGACTAGATGAATTCTTGTCCTGGAATCCGGTAAGACCAAGAGACCACAAAAAAGATAAACTATAAGATAGTTAACTCGTCAATTGGGGAGAGGAAAATTAATGTTCTTAACTTCTTTACTAACTCAACATTTGACATGTAAAGGAGAATTTATTTACCTCCCCAGGAGGTTAGGCACAAGGCCAGTTTTATCTTACTCGCACAAGGTAAGATGTGACCCAAGGTCGGGTCGGCAAAGTGGGACTTGAAAAGCCAGCGCCCGAGAAGGTGAGCACTCTGGCCATTAAAAATTGCATGGGCAGCCCCGTCGGCATTCCCCGGTAGGGGCGCCTCAGGCAGTAAGCAATAAACTTACTCTTCCCCAAAGAGGGGAGGCAAAGCCTGGGAGAGTGGACCTCCTAGAACTGCACAGGACAGACCCACAGACCGGCGGAATCAAGCCCCGAAGGCCAAGACAATACCGGTCTATAGGGTGCAGTATCCATCGGAACAAATTCTACACTTTCTTCCTAGCCAAAAGGCCGAGAAAGCGTCGAGATCAAGTGTTAGCCCCAGGAAGGGGCCCCTTGATTTCTGAGAACTTCGACAAGTAAAACACACAAACGCACGTACACACAGAAGAAGGCGAATATATATGCGTGTACACATTGACGAACACACACACCACACACACAAATGGAAGGAGGGGAGCGCACGCATATATGCACACTGATAAACAAACACACATACTCACACGTGTTTGCTTATAATCATTTAATTTAACAATTTAATAATTAGTAAAAAAAAGAAAAAGAAATGGTTACCCGTGCCAGATATCGCGCCAAAGAATTTCAGGACTGACGGAAATTCTCGAGTCTTGACGTAGATATCCGAACGCTGAGGCGAACAGAACAAACGAACATTTATTTAATTGTATTTTTCTTGGTTGCTTAGAAGAGAGCAAAGTTTTCAATTGTTTTTTTTTATTCGTCTTTTTAATTTAGGTTAATGGGTTTCTTTTGTAAGGGTTTTTTTTTGGGGGGGGGGAGGGGGTATACACCCGGACTTAGGGTTAGTGGTAGAGTTAAAGAAGGGTTCCTTTGTTTGTTTTTTTATGTAGAGGTGGAAGATTGCAAATGGAGAACGGAGGCCGATGAATTGGAAGAAGGTTAGGGTTAGGGTGTCATCCTAAATTGGGAGCTGTGCAGCTAAGTGTTTGTTCACATTGGTTTTAAATTTCTGCATATCGGTGCAAGTCGGGGAAACAGGGAGCAGGGGGGGAGGGAGTTCCAAAAGGCCGGCAGCTCGGGGAAAAAAATATTAAAGAGAAAAAAAAGAACGGAATTTGAAGTCAAAACTCGGGAATCTCCGTTTAATTCACGGTGTGCTATTCTGCACAAATACCAAGAATTTTTTTAAAACAATCACGATAATATAGATTTATAAAATCGGGGGGAGGGGGGGGGGGGTTGCTGGTATAACTTGTTGTGTTTTTAAAAACATTGTATCAAAACATGAGTTTTTGGATTCTTTTTCTTTATCCCAGAACAGGTGTCTGAGATGACCTTCATTTAGCTAAGTTTTCACCTGATATCCTTACAAGCCGATCCGGGGTATGGCTCTCACCTCTTTCCCGATGGCTTCCTTCAGTACTGTGAGGATCCTGGATCTCCATGCATAGCCCCAGGGACAGAAATTAGGGGCAGGGGAGCTAAGGTCTCGCCTGTGAGGTTCCCACTGAAAATCAGGCTTGAAAACTAATCAGGCTTCTCGAAGAACTTCGTAACAAGAACTTTATAATAAGCGCCGGGTCTGCAACATATTCTTGCACACAGTGTTTTGGACTCTGTTGAATTGACTACCGCATAAAAGCGTTGACACACTAGTTCTCATTAGATCACCGAAGTTAAGCGACGTGAAGCCTGACCAGTACCAGATGGGTAACCATTTGGGAATGCTAGGCGCTTGATATCATCTCCCCATGACCGGGATATACATGCGCCAGAACATACCATTGAAAGAAACAACCCTTGACCATCACTCAACAATTCACAGGATGAAATTGACGCGAACACCCGAATAATTTAATTACAACTAGCCAATTTTCATATGTTATTGTTGTGCCATATTATTGACAATAAACTCACGTACTTCGCTTCAATTTATTGAAAAGAAAATACTTACTCCTGTCAGACAGTTTTCTAATATGAAGACTTTCTTAAATAAAAACCTAAAAATAAAAAAAAAATTAACTAAGGGGAATAACTCTTATTCTTTTAGTAAGAGTTAAAGTTTCTTATTTGACTTTTCTTTTTTAGCTCAGATACTGAATCTAACAACAACAAAAAAGTGTGGATATAGAAAATACAAATACTTACAAAACAAATTCGATCGTAATCGATCCCGGGCAACGCCGGGTCGGTAGAGCTATTATGACAGAATAACTATGAGAATCCATAGCTACGCACAACATCTGATAATAACAAAAGAAAATCGCGTTGAAACCACATTACCCATTAAGCCACGACGATATCTTCTATAAATTATTCTTTAAGTTTTTACAATCCCTATAAATCAAAATCAGCTAAAACCCCATCCATATACTGTGGAGGTACCTAGATGCCGGCGAGCCTTCTACTCCAATAGCTTCTTTCCTCGTGCTGCCCGCCTTTTGGAACTCTCTCCCTGCTTCTTGTTTCCCCGACTGCACCGACATGCAGAAATTTAAAACGAATGTGAACAAACATCTAGCTGCATAGCTCCCAATTTACGATGACCCCCTAAACTTTCACCCTAATTCTCAGTAGCCCCTTTAGGTCCACAGTGGCAACTAGCTTTGTTTGGGGTGAACTTTGTTAAAAAAAAAAAAATATTTTTAATTATGTGCGAAAGAGAATAAAAAATCACGTGTTATTCTCTTTTGTTTATAATTAAACTACTTTTAGTTTTAAATCGGTATTCAAGGCTTCATCGGTATTCATGGTTTTCTTATTTTCTTAAATGTATTTTCCAGCATCTACATAGATTTTTCTTCCATACTAAATTCATCAAACTAAAACCCCAACCCTTAACCCTAACCCTAAAACCCTAACCCTAACCAACAAGATTCATCTACAGTTTTGCGACCCTATACCGCAACCACTAACCCCAACCACTAACCCCAACCACTAACCCTAACCCCAACCACTAACCCCAACCCCAACCACTAACCCCAACCCCAACCACTAATCCCAACCCAAACCACTAACCCCAACCCTAACCACTAACCCTAACCCCAGCCACTAACCTCAATCACTAATCCTAACTCCAACCCTAATCCTAACCCCAACCCTAACTCTATCCCCAACCACTAACCTCAACCAATAACCCTAACCCTAACCCCAGCCACTAACCTCAATCACTAATCTCAACTCCAACCCCAACCACTAACCCCAACCCTGACCCCAACCACTAACATCAACCACTAACCCTAACCCTAACCTCAACCACTAACCCTAACCCTAACCCAACCCCTAACCCTAACCTCAACCACCAACCACTAACCCCAACCCCAACCACTCACCCTAACCCCAACCATAACCCCAACCACTAACCCTAACCCTAACCCAACCCCTAACCCTAACCTCAACCACCAACCACTAACCCCAACCCCAACCACTCACCCTAACCCCAACCATAACCCCAACCACTAACCCTAACCCTAACCCAACCCCTAACCCTAACCTCAACCACCAACCACTAACCCCAACCCCAACCACTCACCCTAACCCCAACCATAACCCCAACCACTAACCCTAACCCTAACCCAACCCCTAACCCTAACCTCAACCACCAACCACTAACCCCAACCCCAACCACTCACCCTAACCCCAACCATAACCCCAACCACTAACCCTAACCATAACCCCAACCGCTAACCTTAACCCTAACCCCAACCACTAATCACGAACCCTAAACTAAAATGCGACACCGTTTACATCCTATAAACTGTGTCGCTTATAAAGTTACTATAAAACATCACATCGACTAATTATTTCTATTAATTCGACAAACGTTCGGTGTTATTCTTGTTCTTCTTAAATGTATTTTCCACTGAATTAGTTGTTCACTGTTTCTTTCTCTTGTTACAACTAGTCTGCGAATAATCCGTTCCATCCATTTCATGGCACATCGGAAAATTCTTCACAAACCTCGCGACATAACGATCTGGGTAATTATAAAACCCAACTCCAGGATCGTACTATACCTTTTAAAACTCACACCACTGGATGCGGTTTCTTTGAACTTTAAGCGAAAAACATGCTTTTTTCCACAGTTTGGAGCGTCCCATTTTACGTTTGGAACGTCCTATTTTCCAGGGAAATCTCTAAGAGAGGTTCTCCTGCACATTTTATCTTTTCCTCGAATCCATAGCAACCCCATCTACAAACAAAGCCCGGAAAATACACTTTCACACAATTATGTAGATACAAACATTCACACGGACACGTACAAAAAGACTGCCAAATAGACGCATGTATTTAACTACTTTATATACTCGTAGTATGTTTTTAAAAAGGCTGTGGGCAATGCAGAGTGCCGGGTAGGTTGTAAGCTGGAAGGAACAAAAATAATAAATCGAAATGAGACTTACTATTTATTTTTTCTTAAAATCTTACATAACAGCAAGTGTGGTGTTGGCTGTTTGTGTGATGTCCGGATGATTATTAAAAATCATTTAATATTTCGGGAAAAAAGAAACTTCCCTTTGTAAAAAATAATAAACACCAGAGGAAAACTCCGTCTGTGCAGAGAGTGTATATAAATAGTAGAAATATGTTTTTAAAAGGCTGTGGGCAATGCAAAGTCCCGGGTAGGATGTAAGCTGGAAGGGACAAAAATAATAAATCGAAGTAGGACTTACTATTTATTTTTACGTAAAATCTTACATAACAGCAAGTGTAGTGTTAGCTGTTTGTGTGTTGTCCGGATGATTATTAAAATTCATTTATTTAATATTTCGGGGGGGAAAGAAACTTCCCTTTGTCAAAAATAATAAACACCAAAGGAAAACTCCTTCCATGCAGAAAAAAGAAAGAAGAAATATATACGTATACACCGGAACACAAAACACACAAATACACCGCTAAAGATATACACGGTGGTCCGTCCGTAAAGATGTATCAATTTAAATATCGCTATTTTTTCTATGAAAATGAACGCAGTAGGATTGAGCAAAACCGCATTGTTTTAATGCTTCACTTAAATACCGCCATTGCTAAGTCCTGTAAGACAGGCTCATCTTTCGCCGCATGGCCACCATTACTCTGCACATTCTCCAGACCTATTCCCTTT
>OY744543.1:76124601-76132101 GCA_963556195.1 Sepiola atlantica | reverse complement strand
TCAAGTAGCGTCAGTATAATTCCTAAATTAACCCTGAACGCACTAGTTTACCCATGCAACAGAAACTGGCGTGTATAGCTTCTATGGACAATACTTTAACTTTTTAAAGATAAAGTGTGGAAAAAATACTAAGAGTCTAAAAAACAAACGAGGGCAAAAAAAACTTTTTAAACTACGTAAGAAAATCGGGGAAAAATTGAGAAAGAAAACAGTGAAAGACAAAATAAAAATTAGAATTTCGCTTCAAACAAAAAAAAATCACTTGTGCTTAAGTCTGAAAAACAAAAGGAATAGGAAAAACAATTGACCAAGACACAAAAAAAACTATGTCTACGGCCGATCTCACTACCCAGATGCTGTATCATCATAGCCGATGGGTCGACTCTAAATTAGTAATGAAAATGATAATTCGTGAACAGTTAATTCGGGTAAACAATATTCGCTGAATATAATGCGAAATTAATTGCTTGTAATCCCATTCGAATATACAACTTTGAATGGAGTTTTTTTTTTAGATTCTAATATTTTTAATTTGTTTATTTTGTTTAATTGATTTTGCCATCATGTTGATAGACATCGTCAACAGGTACATTTTTTACATTAGAACCCGTGATAACTTAGACCATGACCCTAACCCTAACTTTAACCTTAAACCCCAACCCTAGTTCTAACCCTAACCCTAAACCCTAACCCAAGCTCTAACTCTAACGCTTATCCTAACACTAACCCGCGCTAACTTAGACCCTGACCCTAACCCTAACTCTAACCCTAAACCCTAATGCTAACCCTAACCTTAACCCTAACCTAACCCTAACCCTAACTCTAACCCTAACCCTTACCCTAACCCTAACCCTAACCCTAACCCTAACCCTAAACCCTTACCCTAACCCTAAACCCTTACCCTAACCCTAACCCTAACCCTAGCTCTAACTCTAACGCTAGCCCTAACCCTAACACTAACCCGCGCTAACTTTGACCATGACCCTAACCCTAACCCCTAACCCTAACCCTAACGCTAACCCTAACCTTAACCTTAACACTATCCCGCGCTGACTTTGACCATGACCCTACTCCTAAACCCCAACCCTAGCTCTAACTCTAACGCTAATTCTAACCCTAACCTCACCTTTGACCCTAACCCTAACCCTAACCCCCACTTTGACCCTGACCGTAACCCTAACCCTCACGACGGGGTCAAAGTAAGCTCGGGTCCTAATGTAAAAAGCACACATCAGCGTATTATCATCACCGGCATCATAGTCCCAATCTTAGTTCCAGCTAATGTTATATTCGTCACCTTTCAAGAGTGTCTTGTCAGAAAGATGTTACACACGTTTTTAACTCTTCTGTTTTGTTATCCATGTCCCGGGCAACGCTGAGTATCCCAGCTAGTAGAGAAATAGAGGCGATGCAAAAATGCCCCGGAGAAAAACGCTCTTGTATCGAGTTTGGTGCTTTACACAACACAGATTTTCTAGGGCTTGTACGGAAAGTGCTCTTTCTTCGATCGTCAAATATTTCTGAAGAACAGAGAAATTACAATCGTTATTAGTTCAGTTAAAAACAAAGAAATATTTAATTTTTTACAATTCTAATATAAGGTTAGAAACCAATGATAAAGGTTTGGTAGTTTGGTCGTTTTGTTTTACGGCATATCAACCCTTTTTGTGTTATTTAATGCCGAATCTGTCTTGTTTTCTTCTCTTTTTTGTTTCTTTCCCCTTTTAATATCTGTTTCTATTTAACCCATAGTTGGGACCCTAACAGGTACTACTACTCCGGGTCAGGGTGGACCTGGGAGAATGGTAATTAAGAGGAGGCTCCACATTCCCCAAAGTCCGTAAGCCGGATCTCACCATCGGATGTAGTTTAAGGTCATATCCAGGACCGGGAGTAGGGTAGGAAAAATAAAAATAAAAAAAGGGGAGGGAGAAAGGGAGAGGGGCTGTTGTTTTTGTTTTTGGTTTTGTAGAACATAATTAAGTTTTACAAAAAAAAAAAAAAAAAAAAAAACGTCAAGTAGGTGAATTTCGTCTCAGGGAGCCTCAGGGCAGCCTGATCTGGTATCACCAGCCAATGATAAAGAATAATTGAGTTTTGGAGATGTTGGAATTTGGTTTTATGCACACACGAATAAGGGCAATGAGAAATTCAAACAGACAGCATTTTATTTTAAAAATGGCGTCACCGGTCATTAAATACGGGAACAGTTGCAGAAGTTGGAGACAAAACAAACAGAAGAGAGAGCGGGGGGGGGGGATCATGGATTCCGCCCAAAAAAATGTTTGATTTTCTTGTAGCAGAGTTGAATGGTCGTAAGTTGGTCTCATGCTTGACTCGACTCTCGTCTGATGCTGAACATGATGCTGATGCTGATCATTATCTTTTGTCGTCTGGTTCCTTCTCTCAATCCGCCATCTTGGAATAGAAGTGTACCCTTGTCGCCCTAAAATAAAAGCTTTCAAGAAACAACGACATCTTTTGATAAACTTCACATGTTTATTCGAATTTCTGGAAAACGAAAGTAGTGAACCGTGAAGGGACGAGTCGTGCCCTTCCAACCACCGAGACACCGACTGCCGAGAACACGTCCATACCAAGCAAAATCCAGAAGAAAAAAGAGACAGAAAGTATGCGAAATGTCCTCACTGCTCTTCCGGCTCTGACGTCAATTCCTACAACTCAGTTATTTACGGTGGGTTGCTTCTTTCATTCGATTGTCGTAGAAGTCGTAACGAACAGAATCGCCACAGTTGGTTTAGGGTGAGGAAGGGCCGACCACCCAAGTATATAACATTCTTGTTTAAATTAAAATGTAAAATGTATTGCAATTTATTTTTTTCAATTCTAAGTGCTAATTATTTGTGTGTGCAGTTGATATTTAGATATGACACACATTTAGCAATGTATTTACATTTAAATAATTAAACGTAAAAAATATGTTAGAATATAAAAATTATCAAATTAAAACCTATTTTATTTAAGTAACCGTGTAATTCCAACAGGTCTTGCTAGTTTAGAATTTGTTTTTAATTGGAAACTGATGGGAGAATCTTCATTGCTTTCGTGGAGGGGGGGGGGGCTCAGTAAAACTATGTCATTACTTGGTTCTAAAAGACTGACGCTGAGTTAGAGCCACCTACGGCCACACGGTAACTAATTGAAAAGAGATGACAAACTTCTGTCAAGAAGAAGCAATCATATATATATATATATATATATATATATATATATATATCAAATATAGCCTACCGATCCATCCACTGCCGGAAACACCTCTGGAAGTCTTCTTTTTGAGTGGTGTTCATCTCCGCCGTTGCATTCTGCATTCTCTCTTTTTTCGCACCCTCTCAACAACAGCTGCACTCCGAGCAGTTTGGGGCCTGCCAGAACGCTGGTCACTCTCCGCTGATGTGCGGCCATTTTTGAATCGGTTGAACCACTCCTTAATTTGTGTTACACCCATCGTATCTTTAACGCGACGGCGGAGATGAACACCGTTCTAAAAGAAGACTTCCAGATGTGTTTCCGGCAGTGGATGGATCTGCGCGAAATTTAGAAATGAGTAACTCTTGCGTTTTGATTGGCCAAAAGAAAGTGATGATTGGAGATTTTGTGCAATGTAGAGTCAATACGTATAAATAACATTCACTGATGCTGCTTTTTTTCTTTTTCTTTTTTAATCATATTTCACCCCAAACAAGGCAGGCCGCCACTGTAGACGTAAAGGGTTATCAAAATTGTCGTCTGGTACAAATCGGCTCGTCATCTCTCGGGCGTTTGCGTAGGATAGCCGAACGCTTCCGACCAGAAACTCGCGAAAACTGGGTCAAGATCGATATAAGTACCATTTTTTCCGTAATGTTTTTACGTTTTTCAATTGTTCCCGTATTTATTGACCAGTGATGTCATTCTATAAATAAATTAATTAAAGTTAAAATAAGCATCAAAATAACAAATGTTCTTGTTTTTTTGTTGGTCCGCTGTACACGTTTGTACAAATCTTTTCCCGATGTTCACGAGTTGAGGCGTCGGCAGCGATTCCTTTTTTCTTTTTTTTCTTATTTTATTTCTTAGTTCTGCTCGGGTTTCTTGGAAAATAGTCAAAGACCAGGAATTGCGTTAAATAACTCTTTTTCACGCTTTAATGATTTTGAAAGATTCCAAAAACAAAACAAAATAATAATTTCTTGTTGACTTACGCTACCTCGTACCAACAAAGGAGGGGGTAATGCCTGGGAAGATGGTCTCATGACAAAATAACAAATACTACACTACTCCCAAAAGGAGAAAGGAATGGCTGTGAAGATGGTATTATGACAACAGAACAGAGACTGCAATATTCCCCCCCCCCAAAAAAAAAGATGGAGGAAATGCATGGGATTATTGTATCAAAACGAACTACCTCCTCTGAATTGAACATTAAAAGATAGTACATTAGTTTGAAATAGCAGGTTGGAAAGAAAGTAATGTCGTATTTTTTACTTCATCACTTTGCAGCCTCCTAAGTTGGACACAGTTCTAGATTTTTTGGTGAATTGGTGTCTTAATATCTTGCTTTGCCTTTCAGATATAGTAATTAGTTGGAACATATTAAGTTTAACGGTCTCAGCCGTCAAAAAATGGATATTAGTGAGGAGCATCTGAGACATTACATGCTCTATGAATTCAAAAAAGGAAACTCATCTGCAGAAGCTACAAGGAATATTGGAACTCTCAATGGAATAAATGTTCTGAATGATCGAAAATGTCAACGGTGGTTTGCAAAATTTTCTTCTGGAGATTTTAAGCTGTCAGATCGGCGACGTTCTGGAAGGCCAAAATCAATTGATAAAGACGCCATTAAAGACGCTGTGGAGGCCAATCTAAAGTTAACCAGCAGAGAATTATCTCAACAATTCAATACAACCCATACCAACATTATTTCATGCCTTCACGAGTTAGGAAAAGTTTCAAAACTTGGACTCTGGATTCTCCACGATTTGACCGACGCTCAACGAAATCAAAGATTGACTGTTTGCATATCTTTGCTTTCCAGGAATCATCGAAAACCATTTTTGCAAAGAATTGTAACTGGAGATGAAAAATGTTTTTTTTACAAGAATACTCAACGCAAAAACAATGGTTAGGCCGAAACCAAAGTCCACAACCTGTTCCAAAACAAGGACTACACTCAAAGAAGATTATGCTCTCTTTTTGGTGGGACATGAGAGGACTGATTCATTATGAGTTACTAGAGCCTAATTAAAAATTTACAGCAGTAAAATATTGTTCGCAGCTGGATGATCTAAGAATTGCTCTATCAAAAAACCGACCAGCATTACTCAATAGGAAGGGTGTAGTGCTTCAGCATGATAACGCGAGACCTCACACAGCAAAACTCACTCAGGAAAAGGTCATGGGTTTCAATTGGGAAGTTTTGCCTCATCCGCCTTATTCACCTGACATTGCTCCATCCGACTACCATCTTTTCCGGTCATATATATATATATATATATGTATGAGTTGTGTTCCCCTCACAAATAGACACTAAAATAATGCCTCAAACGCATCGAAACACATCACTTCATTCGACTACTACCTTCAACCGTGTTTCCAGAAAGTTTAACTTATTTTTAACACCTAACTAAAACCATTATTATTAGTCCCACCTTTAAGCCTCTCCTAACGAAGTAATCCAAAAAGAGGGTAGCAAATTATATTCCCACTAAGAATTAAGTCCTCTCACAAACCCCAAATCACCTGGCGTGCATAGCCGACATATTATTTCGCAAAGAATAAATCACGTACACACCGATTTCAGAATTCGCAAACCCGCCAATCAGCGATCAGTAAACAACATTCATAATACTGCGGAACGTTCTGATATTTTCATAACTTTGACTTAAGATAATGTATATTTTATTAAATTATTTACACCTCCTTTCAACTAAAAACGAAAAAAGAGAAAAATAATTAAATCTTATCAACAAACACTTCCTACAAAGTAGTACGTTACCCAAGATATTTAATAAAAAAAATATTTAAAAAATCAATAACTTAGAAAAAAATAGAAAAAACTCAACAACAAAATAATAAAAAATAATGACACAAGCACTAATATAATTAATAATAGAACCATAAATAATTGCAATTGCCAAATAGCTAATTAGCGTCCATTTACAAAATAATTGTCTAACTACCTCAGTAGTATACTAGGTAAAGATATATACCGTAGAAACCACAGAAGTTGAAAAGTTTAGTTAGGAATATAATATAACGAGCACCTCGTCTGTCTGTCTGTCCGTTCTGAAGAATTTTTGTAAACGGGAGAGGGAGCGGGGAGGAGGTAATTATTTTTTAATTAATTTTAAAGTCAGAAATACATTAGGGCACATATTGACGACTAAATAAACAATAAATAATTTCGAATCCGAGGCTGTGATTCGAACTAGCAACCTAAACATGAAAAAGTAATTGGAACGAATTTCTCCGATACGCTACCTCTGGACCACGATGACAAGTTGAAAAAAACTATTTTGATTTAGCTACTTAAAGAAATGCTTTTTTTCTCACTTCTTTCAGTTAACAATGAATGATCGTATAATAACTGGTTCTTCGATATAGTTTAGGGTCTCCGTTCGCGCTCGATTTTTTTAAGGGGGGATTTCACCTCCCCCCCCCAAATTTTTTTATTGCGGGAAAAAATCCTCCACCGGCAACGACGTTTAAAGATAAATGTTACGGCTATAGATCATCGTTTGATAATGTAAAATATAAGGACCACACTTCACTATCTTAAAATTGATTAAAGATTTAAAAACGTGAATAGTTAAATGGGAAATAATTAGAAAGGCCAAGACATATAAATCCTTTAACTCACTTTGCTTTTTTATGTCTTTATTCAAAAAATGATTAGATTTAAAGATAAAGATAACATACTTAATAAAAGATAAGAAACTACAATTGACTGTAAACACATTAAACTGCGTATATTAAGTAGTTTTAAACAATTCTGGTTAGTTGACCACAACGAGTAACGGTACTATTCGTCTCCCCTTCCCCTCCCCTTCCCCTTCCCCTCCCCTTTGTTGTCATCTTGAACTTTATTTAAATTTTAATGTTAAATTGCTTTTTCTTATATTTTTATTCCTCTACTTTGGCCTTTTGGCTAAGATCAAAGTGTAGTATCTGTTCCGATGAATACTGCACCCCATAGACTGGTATTGTCTTGGCCTTCGGGGCTTGATTTACGCCGTTCTATGGGTCTGTCCTGTGCACTTCTAGGAGGTCCACCCTCCCAGGCTTCGTCTCCCCTCTTTGGGGAGGAGTAAGTTTATTGCTTACTGCCTGAGGCGCTCCTACCGGGGAATGCCGACGGGGCTGCCCAGGCAATTTTAAAACCCCACTTTCCCGACCCGACCTTGGGTCACATCTTACTTGTGGGAGTAAGATAAAAACTGGCTTTGTGCCTAACTCCTGGAGAGGAGTAAATCAATACTCTTATACTTTTTAAATTTT
>OY744543.1:76104601-76117101 GCA_963556195.1 Sepiola atlantica | reverse complement strand
ATCAAACTCGGATTCTCCAACTTCTATCTGGTCAAACGCGCCCGAATTATGCAGCATTCGAGCAGCCACGAACAGTCGAAGGATATCGAGATGACCTTCAGTGACGGTTCCAAACAGATTGTAAGTCACCCCCACTGATTTCGGGGAGGGTATTTTTTTTTGTTACGGCATATTAACAACTAGTACGACTATCCGGCGTTGCCCGGGTGGGGGTGGGGCATGAAAAACAAAATAGAAGGGTTAAAATATGTGTGTGTAACATCTTTCTTTTAAAACTTATCTCTCTATATAACCTTCTCTATCTATCTATCTATCTATCTATCTCCCCTTTCCATTTATCTCCCCTTTCCATTTATCTCCCCTTTCCATCTATCTCTCTCTCTCTTTCTCTCTCTCTCTCTCTCTCTCTCTCTCTCTCTATATATATATATATATATATATATATATATATATATAACTTAACAAAAACAAAAACCTCAGCCCCTCCCCCTTTTCCTCTCTCCCACCTTAAGGAAAATTCACTAATACTCTCGCCCCTCCCCTTTTTCACTGCTGCCTAAATGGTACCCACTCAAAGCTTTCCATATTCATTTCACTCTTCGCCACTACTGACTTCTCACAGCCTGGACTCTCCTCCAGCGTTCACAGTAGCAACGGCTACTACTTTTCCTTATCAACCCGTCATGTCAACCTAAAATTTCGATGTACTTGCATGACATTTTTCTTCAAATTATCATCCTGAGGAAGTCTTACAATAAAGACGAAACGTTGATGAATATATAAAAAAATATCTCTTGGTTTTTTCCTTTTAGATTTCCCATATATATATATATATATATATATATATATATATATATATATATATATATATATAACAGTAACCCGCTCTTTAAATACGGTTATATATAGAGAAATTCATTGGTGTATAGTGGGGGGGGGAGCAAAAATAGGTTAGTAAGACCCTCCAAACAATTTCTAAATATTAGACTGCCCACTGTCTTCCGGTGTGTTCCGAACCGAAAACAGCAGGTCCATCTCTAAATGGGAGTGGGATCTAGGTGGGGGATGGAGTTTTGGGAGTGGGTGGTGTCCTGCCAAAAAGCCGAGAGAAAGAAAAAAAGATGTATATTAAGTTAACTTAGTTTTGCTTTGATTCTTTCAGTTCACATTAACCGAAAACAACGGAACCACATGGAAACAAGACTTGGCAATATGGGACACGTTCGACTTGGAGCCGGTTTTGACGAAGACTGTGAATATTACGGTCTTGTCGGTTTACTCATCCTATAACAATGGCTTCCGGGAATTGGAATTCTACGTCGACTGTAAGTTTATCCGTTCGCTTTTTTTTTTCTTTTTTCTTTTTTTTTCTTTTTTTTTGTCTTTTTGGCTTTTTTTGGGCTTTTTTGTTGCTTTTTTGTTGCTTTTTTTTTGCTTTTTTTGTTTGTTTTTTCTTTTTTTTTCTATTTTTTTTTGTTTTTTTTGTTTTTTTTGTTTTTTTCTATTTTTTTTCTTTTTTGTTTGATTTTTTTTTCTTTTTTTTCGTTTTTTTCGTTTTTTGCTTTTTCTTGTTTGTTTTTTTGTTGCTTTTTTTGCTTTTTTTTGTTTGTTTTTGTTTTTTTCTTTCTTTTTTTGTTCGCTTTTTTTTGTTTTTTTTTGTTTTTTTTTTGTTTGTTTGTTTTTTTAAAGTTTTTTTTTCTTTTTCTTTGTTTTGTTTGTTTTTGTTTTTGCTTTTTTTTAAGTTTTTTTTTTTCTTTTTTTTTTTGTTTTTTTTTCTTTTTTTGTTTTTTTCTTTTTTTTCTTCTTTTTTTGTTTGTTTTGGTTTTTTGCTTTTTCTTGGCTTTTTTTGCTTTTTTTGTTGCTTTTTTTTGCTTTTTTGTTTGTTTTTTGCTTTTTTTTGTTTGTTTTTTGCTTTTTCCTTGCACCGAAAATGAAACATGGCCGTTTCTTATTAGCAAACACCAATTCAGTAAAACAAGTTATCACGTAGGGTTCAATCTCAAAGCGTAAGTTTCGTATTAGATTTGAATATTATTGGATTAAAAAGTTTGAATTATCTCCCCTTTTCAAGTTGCTCTTTTAAATTAAAGACAAATATATTCCATATGTACACAATACTGCAGAAGCCCCCTTTTTTCTATCAATCATGTTTTCAATTTTTTTTTCTTGGTGAGTTATATATGTTATTTCTTTTACTATTGTATAAGCTACGAGCTGTACCTTCCCAGCGTGACCCTGGAATTAATAATGCCATTTTAGTTTAAATTTAAAAAATTAAAAATAATAATGTTTAAGTCACGAAGAGATGAAAAAAGCTCAAAATGAAAGGGAGATTACTCATGTTTCTACCTTAAAGTGAAAATAGGAGGTATGTCCTTTATATTTTTAGCTTTTTAAGTAATTATTTAAAATTGTCTCCGTTGTAAAAATCTTACTTGCTGGAATAATTATTTTCGAAAAAAAACTGAAGCGAATTACAATTGTAAAGTACATGCTGCGAGAATAAAAAGGAAGAAATCGCTAATCAGAATCAAATATCCATTTATCAGATCCATTGCTTCTTAAAGTCTAACAAGGAAAATCCGACTAACTTGAATTTATATATTAGATATAGTATTTCTTTTTAATTGTTTAGCGCTTGTGTTTCTATTTTCTCAGTTACAGATTTTTTTTTTTTTTATTCATATTTTGTTACTTAATATTTGTGTATTCAAAGTTGTTATTATTATTTTAATATGTTCGTTTTATTTCTTGATAGTGGATAGCAACTGGGCCAGTTGGTATGAGTGGGGCGACTGCGTTGGAACATGTGCATCGGCTTTCCAATTACGCATGCGTAGCTGTCTTAATCCATTTGGAGGTCCGACCTGTGCGGGTATTTCCCAGGAGACACGATCCTGTCCTCAAGACGGTTGCTCCGGTGACAAGCAACCCCCATCAGCTGCAATGCGTAAGTAATTTAGTTTTCATTACAATTATTAATAATCAACAAATGTTAAATAGTCAAAGCAAAAAAAAAATATTTCTTATAGTTTTCCCACGTGGATGAAATACCCGTATAAGCCGGGTGGCATGTGCGTGTGTGCTTTGGGGCATGCCGAAGAGGGTCGAAGTGCTGCATAGAGCGGTTTGGCGATAACATCGGAGAGAAATGAGAGGAGAGGAGAGGAAAGGAAAGTTTGCAGTTATTGACCTGTACCCAGAGGCGCCACACGCGCGTGGACGAGCGGTGTAGATTCGGGAATCAACCTCCACGGTATTCAGAGAGCTCATCGGCGACGGGGGAAGCTGATTCCATACGACGTTTTTTCCGGATGATTTTAGGAAGCGGCGTCATCACCGATTTTCGACAGACTACTACTACTACTACTACTACTACTACTACTACTACTACTACTAATAATAATAATAATAATAATAATAATGAACCGCACGAGAGAGGCGCAAGCATAGGCTGACGCCACGAAAATTATGGACAGAGGGTCGAGGAGGGAAAGCGCAAACCAGACCTCCACTGGAAGAGCGCGGACAGCTCTGGGACCTTGGGGAGGCTAGTTGCCACTCGGGCCCCAGAGGGGACCAATGGCCCTTATCAGCGGGAAATCGGTGGTAGGTGGCTGTTGCGATACCGCAAGGTCATCAGCGGTGATGAACGAAAAGAGGTGGAGCATACTGGAAGTCTGAGGAGACTTGTTGTCACTCAGACTCTAGGGAATACCACAGGTTGTTGGCAGTGGGCGATCACTGACGATGACCAGTGTGATAACTCCTAGTGAGCAAATAATAATAATAATAATAATAATAATAATAATAATAATAATAATAATAATAATAATAATAATAATAATGCTTGGAATTAGTTTATTGAAATAATTAAAGAGGGTGGATTTGAAATGGATGAATGCTGGTGTTTTAACAATCATGTAACATCTCAGCTTATCATCTTCTGCTTACAGTGAAGACATATACGAGCAAATTTGTATTACTTTTAAAATTTCAATGACAATTGGTCACGGCACCAATTTCAATGGCATCTGGTCACGGCACCAAATAGTAGGGTTGTAGTACTACTATCGATCAATTCTTTGTCTTTTGACCGTAAATTACTGCTAATTAGAAGAATTTAAATGGAATTGTTTTCAAGCATAACTATATCCTAGAATTAAGGAATATTTTAGTGTGTATTTTTCTCATTAAAGTAAATAGGAACAACGACTCTCGGAGAAACAACGTTGATTCACTCAGTTTTTGTATTGTTGTAACATTTGAATCCTTGTCGACACTGCTGTATCCTTCGAAAGGGATACAATTAACAATATGGTAATTAAGGTAGAAAAGGAAATAGCCAACGCGATATTATAATGAAATAAGGAAAAGTATATTGTCATAGATATACAATAAACGAGAGACAGACCCTAGTGAAGTCCGGAGCAAAGATCAATGTTCGGTGCAGCGTTACTGAATATCGATGTGAAACCCCATATAGAAAAAGGGGTTAAAAGGGGTTAACTATTTACCTTTTTTGCAGGGGGTTAGACGTCAAATCAGGTGAGAGTATGAAAAGCCAGCGCACTTGGTGAAGTGCATTCTGGTTTACAAAAATGCTTTAGCAGCCCCGTAGCATTCTCTAATATGAATAGGGGCGGCCCAAGCGACTAGCAACAAACCAACCCCGTCTCAGAGAAGGTGGGCCTCTCAGGACTGAACAGAACCACACCAGACGGATTGATAACAATAATAAAAAATGTTGTTGAACGATAATGTTAGGCAAAAATGTTGTTGAACGATAATGTCAGGCAATAATGTTGTTGAACGATAATGTTAGGCTAAAATGTTATTGAACGATTATGTTAGGCTAAAATGTTATTGAACGATAATGTTAGGCAATAATGTTGTTAAACGATAATGTTAGGCAATAATGTTGTTAAACGATAATGTTAGGCAAAAATGTTGTTGAACGATAATGTCAGACAAAAATGTTGTTGAACGATAATGTTAGGAAAAAATGTTGTTGAACGATAATGTTAGGAAAAAATGTTGTTGAACGATAATGTTAGGCAATAATGTTGTTGAACGATAATGTTAGGAAAAAATGTTGTTGAACGATAATGTTAGGCAATAATGTTGTTGAACGATAATGTTAGGAAAAAATGTTGTTGAACGATAATGTTAGGAAAAAATGTTGTTGAACGATAATGTTAGGAAAAAATGTTGTTGAACGATAATGTTAGGCAATAATGTTGTTGAACGATAATGTTAGGCAAAAAATGTTGTTGAACGATAATGTTAGGAAAAAATGTTGTTGAATGATAATGTTAGGAAAAAATGTTGTTGAACGATAATGTTAGGCAATGATGTTGTTGAACGATAATGTTAGGCAATAATGTTGTTGAACGATAATGTTAGGCAATAATGTTGTTAAACGATAATGTTAGGCAAAAATGTTGTTGAACGATAATGTTAGGCAATAATGTTGTTGAACGATAATGTTAGGAAAAAATGTTGTTGAACGATAATGTTAGGAAAAAATGTTGTTGAACGATAATGTTAGGAAAAAATGTTGTTGAACGATAATGTTAGGCAATAATGTTGTTAAACGATAATGTTAGGCAAAAATGTTGTTGAACGATAATGTTAGGAAAAAATGTTGTTAAAAGATAATGTTAGGCAATGATGTTGTTGAACGATAATGTTAGGCAATAATGTTGTTAAACGATAATGTTAGGCAAAAATGTTGTTGAACGATAATGTTAGGAAAAAATGTTGTTGAACGATAATGTTAGGCAAAAATGTTGTTAAAAGATAATGTTAGGCAATAATGTTGTTGAACAATAATGTTAGGCAAAAATGTTGTTGAACGATAATGTTAGGCAATGATGTTGTTGAACGATAATGTTAGGCAATAATGTTGTTGAACGATAATGTTAGGCAATAATTGTGTTCTTATTTCGTGTGAATCAGATGATTCATGGTGTTGGCATTAGTTTCCCCGATGTTTTTCTAGTTAGAAATCTTTCTGGAAAGGCGTCGAGTACTTACGGGAAGGACCACGAGAAGGTTGCCAACATCCCTAAGTGAAAGTGGTAGTGTGGAACCGACTGGATTCGAACTGTGAACACCCAGGTTTTTCAGTCCGTGTCGATATCCACTTAACCACCGTCACCTCCCAATAATGTTATTGAACAAATATTATAAATGACATGTAATTATGTAAATTATATTAATCTGATTTTTGTTATTTTCTTTTCTTTCCCGATCAATCGTTGTGGCCAACAGAAAGAAGCACGACTCTGCCGAAATCCGGGATGAAAGCCACGGCGGCCATTGTTCTCAGCTCCCTCTGCCTAATCGTGTCTGTTTGCATCGTGTTTTTCCTCTGGAACCGAACGACAAAAGGTACGTAACCCGACGGTAAACACCGACGTCCTACATTTCAATTGCACAACATCGTGATTTTCTACATGGTGCGTAAGGTATTTGAGGACATAAGTAATTGTTTTAGACTTTAAAATTTTTTTTTAACGTAGTTTATCCCAAACAAGGCAGGCCGCCACTGTAGACGTAAGGGGCTACTGAGAAGAAAGAAAAGGGGAGAAGGTTGGGGGTGTCAACTTAAATTGGGATCTGTGCAGCGAGATGTCTGTTTACATTAATTTTAAATTTCTCCATGTCAGTACTGTCGGGGAAACAAGGGGCAGGGAGGGAGTTCCAGAGGCCAGCAGAACGAGGAAAGAAGCTATTGGAGTAGAAAGCTCTCCGGCATCTGGGGACCTCCACAGTGAATCGATGGGATTTAGTTGATTGTCGAGTTGGTCTAGTGAATTTCCGTCTACTACAGCAGAAATATTGTTTGACTTTCTGGTTTTTATGTTTCATAATTAATAATGGCAGACCACAACAAATGAAGAGACACCCAGTTCGCGTGACGATAAAAGCGGAATATATCAAATTAGAAATAGAACCAGTCGTAAAAGTCGCTGTATCTTTCGGTTATAAAGGTTGAAAATAATGAAATGTTGAAGATAGAAAAGTATCAGCATTATAGAAACGTAAGAGACATTCTAGACACACTGATAGCATTAGAACACCTGGATTTATTCGACGGGCACAGCACACCGTTGGTGGTAATCCTATAAGATCGATGAGGTCGATTGGAAAAGGAACAATCTGAAATGTTGTCCACAAAGACATCAGATACAAATGTGATGAGCAAAGGACATTTTATGCCAGAAAAGGTAAAGGAAAAATAAATCAATCAGTGCTATTTTCTTTTTAATTCATGATCACATGACCCTGAAGATTTGACCTCCTAGCTCCAAAGAGCTCAATATATTAGACTACTATGTGTGGAGCGATAAAAAGGTTAATAAGTATCACATAATACTTAATAAGCCTTAAAAAGTCTCCATAATAAAAAAAAAATGCCCAGTATTAATAAGAACCATCTATCCTTAGCGTGTAGGCGCTTCATACCTCACAGAAAAACCATTATCAAAACTGAATGAGATTTTAATAAATAAAATTACGAAAAAAAAATTTATTCTTATCCTAACAAAACGTTCTTCAGTTAAAAAAAAAAAAAAAAAAAAGACATTATTTATTTTTGGTTCTATGAGTCATTTTTCTTTTCTTACATAATGGTTAGAATGTTCGCTAACGGGTCGGGAGACCAGTGTTCAATCCTCGGTTGAGTCAAACAAAAAACTTTAAAATGGTACTTTATGGCTCCTTGATTAACACTATAAGGTGAGAATCAAGGCTGAGTGAAGTAATCTTTGGAAAGGAGTGGCGTCCTCCCCTACATCTTGATGTAGTAGTTAATGTAAAGAAAGTCTTCGAGTCGTCCTCGACTACGGTCGACCACTTTATTTTTTTAAGAGTCATTTTTGTTTGCATATTAATCTATCCTCAAATACATTACGCACTCTATATACATACATACATGCATATATACATATATTGATACATACAGGGTGGGCAAAAATAAGGGTCCTATTTTTAAAAATTCATAACTTTTTTATTTATTGATTTTTTTTTTGATTTTTTTAAGAATAAGTAGAGGACCCCTTCCGAAGCAAGCATGAGTCGTATTAGCCCTAAGGAACGTACCCTCATTTAGAAAACATTATGTTTGCTTAAAAAACTCAAAACAGTGTAAAAAACAATACTTTAGTTTTTGTAAGTTTTAAGAAGTGTTTTTCGGCTAAAATTTGTTTTGTTTATTTCAAAAAATCTCGGAAGGGTCAGTCTACACACACATAAAGTTTGGTGAGTTTAACTTTTATTTTGTGGAAGTTATTCAAATTCAAGTTATTCAAATTTAAAGATAGGACCCTTATTTTGGCCCACCCTGTACATGCAAACATACTTATACACATAAATACATAAATACATACATACATACATACATATATTGCTACATAAATACATATATTGATACATACATACATACATACATAAATACATACACACGTACATACATATATTAATACATACATTGTTGACGCCATTCCCTGTCAGGCGTGCCTACAATCCTTTCAGCTTGCCGATGATTCCACTGGGCACGAAGATTTACTAAAGATGTCTAAATCTACCCTTTTGGATGAAACCGCAGTACATTGCTGAAATATGTAATATACAGTATCTAAATAAATTATATATATATATATATATATATATATATATATATATATATATATATATATATATAGTGTAACCAGATATAAGAGAGCTGTCGGGACCGAAGAATAAGTCTCTTATATCCGGGTTCCTCTTATATCCGGGTATGGTCTATTTTGTTTATGTAAGTATGGAAACACCACATATAACGCTTTTTACGCACAGAACACTAGTTTTTTTAACAGTTATAGACATAAAAAATACTTTTCAATCAGTTTTCACAAATAATTCAGTCAAAAATTACATTTTCTTAAAAAAGGCAGTCATTTTTTATTGTACACAAATCTCTTTGTTAAACCCGGATATAAGAGAGCTGTTGGGACCGGAGAATAAGTCACTTATATCCGGGTTCGCCTTCTAACAACAACAAAAGAAATCTTTTTTACGAATATTTTATGGATATGGCTATAGTGAAGGTCATAGAAAGACTCCCCAATGAGGTGAGAAAATTTAGCAACGTCTTTTGACTGATTTACGACATCACACTGTCACTCAAAACGAACTCTCTTATATTGGGGAGGCCGGGACCGGAGAAGAAGTATCTTATAGCCGGGTTTCTCTTATATCCGGGTCTCTTATACTCGGGTCTAATTTATAGACATTAACACAGGCTGTAATTTGGGACCAGCGACCATGTCTCTTATATTCTCTTATATTCTCTTATATCCGGTGCTCTTATATCCGGGTTACACTGTATATATATATATATATATATATGTGGATGACTATATAAAGCTCCCCCCGGGTAGAGCTTATGTTTGTAAGGGTATCGCAAACTGCCATTAGCGTAAAAAAGGCAATGCTCATTAGGTAAACACTAATTCGAGCTCAGGCAATTGCAATGTTTACATTGAGATACAACTTACATTCAGTCAGTGTCGCATGATGGCGTAGGGGTTAAAATCGCCGACTGTCAGCTCGGCGGTTGCGTTTCGATCCCGCACTGTATGTGGATGACTATATATATATATATATATATATATATATATATATATATATATATATATATATATATATATATATGTAAAACGAAAAAGGAAAGCCAAAAACTATGTGATTTATGTATTCATCGACGTTTCGTCTTTATTGAAAGACTTCTTCAAGATGAAGAAAACAATGTAGAAAAATCATACAGAATATTAATTTTGATTTGCCCGAAAGTGCCCAGACTTCGGCATGGTTGTTGACGTGAACAAGCTGAGAGTGAAAAATATGATTTTGGTTGTAGCGTTATCAGCAGTGGCCTGTCTCATTCAAAGGACGCGAGATGAATGGGATTGATGGCTTCGACTTATTAGTTTATGGCTATTTTAGCTAGGCGGTTTGCCGGGGTCAAAATATGTCACAGCCAAGCTTGGCTGGCAGTAGATGTGGGGGACGGGGTGGGGGCGGAAGTAGGACTCTGCCGTTTATTCTAAACTGGGGGAGAAGGAAAAAAGAAAAGAAAAAGAAAAAAGAGAAAAGGAGAAAAGGAGGGAAAGAAAACCAAATATAATAAATAAAAAGTAGAGACGTGGAGAATTTTTAAACTGATTTTGAAACGCGAAATATGATTGAAAATAAAGTTTTGGCATAAAAAGAGGAGAATGTATCATATTTATTAGTTTAAATATTCAAAATGGGTGTATTAATTTATTACTATTTATTTGATTATTTTATATATATAAAAATATTTTTTTTCACTTTTTGCTTATGGATGGATCATAAAAACTTAAAAAGTAAAAAAAATACAAAAAACAAAATGCATTATATATATATATATATATATATATATATATATATATATATATATATATATATATATATATATTATAAAATTATATATTATAAAATTTATGACATAATTAATTAAAATTTAAATATTACAATCCAGCTCCGAAAATTAACACTTATAAATGTGTATCCATAATTCCATTCTACCCCTGTCTATCTTTCTCTATACCTCTTTTCCTATTTCCTCTGCCCCAACTGAGGGACAGAACATATACTACACATTAATCCTAGTCTCAAGGCTAAGAAATTGTATTTTAATTTTACTGCTGCATAACAGCGACAAAAGATTCAATTTATAAGTTGATTGTTTGCATTGCATCCTCGGCGGTCGGACGATCCCATCTTTTAAAATAAAGGTGATAATGTACCTATGAACATGAGCTTGCTTTAGCGTATCATTGTACGGATTATCGATATGTTCCTTCCTTTCATTTCATTTTAAATAGCCATTTTATTTTGTTGAACGTTGGTCCATGTTGTTAAGTACCCATTCTAAATAGCCATTTTATTTTGTTGAACGTTGGTCCATGTTGCTAAGTACCCATTCTAAATAGCCATTTTATTTTGTTGAACGTTGGTCCATGTTGTTAAGTACCCATTCTAAATAGCCATTTTATTTTGTTGAACGTTGGTCCATGTTGCTAAGTACCCATTCTAAATAGCCATTTTATTTTGTTGAACGTTGGTCCATGTTGTTAAGTACCCATTCTAAATAGCCATTTTATTTTGTTGAACGTTGGTCCATGTTGTTAAGTACCCATTCAAAATAGCCATTTTATTTTGTTGAACGTTGGTCCATGTTGTTAAATACCCATTCTAAATAGCCATTTTATTTTGTTGAACGTTGGTCCATGCTGTTAAGTACCCATTCTAAATAACCATTTTATTTTGTTGAACGTTAGTCCATGTTGTTAAGTACCCATTCTAAATAGCCATTTTATTTTGTTGAACGTTGGTCCATGTTGCTAAGTACCCATTCTAAATAGCCATTTTATTTTGTTGAACGTTGGTCCATGTTGTTAAATACCCATTCTAAATAGCCATTTTATTTTGTTGAACGTTGGTCCATGTTGTTAAGTACCCATTCTAAATAGCCATTTTATTTTGTTGAACGTTGGTCCATGTTTTTAAGTACCCATTCTAAATAGTCATTTTATTTTGTTGAACGTTGGTCCATGTTGTTAAGTACCCATTCTAAATAGCCATTTTATTTTGTTGAACGTTGGTCCATGTTGTTAAGTACCCATTCTAAATAGCAATTTTATTTTGTTGAACGTTGGTCCATGTTGTTAAGTACCCATTCTAAATAGCCATTTTATTTTGTTGAACGTTGGTCCATGTTGTTAAGTACCCATTCTAAATAGCCATTTTATTTTGTTGAACGTTGGTCCATGTTGTTAAGTACCCATTCTAAATAGCCATTTTATTTTGTTGAACGTTGGTCCATGTTGTTAAGTACCCATTCTAAATAGCCATTTTATTTTGTTGAACGTTGGTCCATGTTGTTAAGTACCCATTCTAAATAGCCATTTTATTTTGTTGAACATTGGTCCATGTTGTTAAGTACTCATTCTAAATAGCCATTTTATTTTGTTGAACGTTGGTCCATGTTGTTAAGTACCCATTCTAAATAGCCATTTTATTTTGTTGAACGTTGGTCCATGTTGTTAAGTACCCATTCTAAATAGCCATTTTATTTTGTTGAACGTTGGTCCATGTTGTTAAGTACCCATTCTAAATAGCCATTTTATTTTGTTGAACGTTGGTCCATGTTGTTAAGTACCCATTCTAAATAGTCATTTTATTTTGTTGAACGTTGATCCATGTTGCTAAGTACCCATTCTAAATAGCCATTTTATTTTGTTGAACGTTGGTCCATGTTGTTAAATACCTATTCTAAATAGCCATTTTATTTTGTTGAACGTTGGTCCATGTTGTTAAGTACCCATTCTAAATAGCCATTTTATTTTGTTGAACGTTGGTCAATGTTGTTAAGAACAATAAAATGTAATTCGAGTTAACTCCTGAAAATAATTTATCCTCTCGGA
>OY744543.1:76094601-76099601 GCA_963556195.1 Sepiola atlantica | reverse complement strand
GGCGTTCGCATCGCTGTATGCGTAGATTCATTTGACGCGTAATATTTCAGATGGATCTCAGAATAAAAGGTTCTGATCATCGGTCTGTCACGCTTAAGTTTGAAATGGCATTTTTTTGGTCTGTCACGCTTGAGTGTGAAATAGAATTTTGTTGGTTTGTCACATAAAAATTTGAAATAGAATATCCATCGGTCTGTCTCATTAAAATTTAACTAGTATTTCCGTCGGTCTGTCGCATTAAAGTTTTGAATAGCATGTTTTGTTGGTCTGTCACACTTAAAGTTTTAAATAGCATTTTCGCTGGTCTGTCACATTAAATTTTGAAATAGGTCTGTCACATTTAAGTGTGAAATAGGTCTGTCACATAAAAGTTTGAAAAAGGTCTGTCACATTTAAGTGTGAAATAGGTCTGTCACATTAAAGTTTGAAAAAGGTCTGTCACATTTAAGTGTGAAATTGGTCTGTCACATTTAAGTGTGAAATAGGTCTGTCACATTACAGTGTGAAAAAGGTCTGTCACATTTAAGTGTGAAATAGGTCTGTCACATTTAAGTGTGAAATAGGTCTGTCACATTTAAGTTTACAATAGGTCTGTCACATTTAAGTGTGAAATAGGTCTGTCACATTTAAGTGTGAAATAGGTCTGTCACATTTAAGTGTGAAATAGGTTTGTCACATTTAAGTGTGAAATAGGTCTGTCACATTTAAGTGTGAAAAAGGTCTGTCACATTTAAGTATGAAATAGGTCTGTCACATTACAGTGTGAAAAAGGTCTGTCACATTTAAGTGTGAAAAACGTCTGTCACATTTAAGTGTGAAATAAGTCTGTCACATTTAAGTGTGAAATAGGTCTGTCACATTTAAGTGTGAAATAGGTCTGTCACATTTAAGTGTGAAAAAGGTCTGTCACATTTAAGTGTGAAATAGGTTTGTCACATTTAAGTGTTAAAAAGGTCTGTCACATTTAAGTGTGAAATAGGTTTGTCACATTTAAGTGTGAAATAGGTCTGTCACATTTAAGTGTGAAATAGGTCTGTCACATTTAAGTGTGAAATAGGTCTGTCACATTAAAGTTTGAAAAAGGTCTGTCACATTTAAGTGTGAAAAAGGTTTGTCACATTTAAGTGTGAAAAAGGTTTGTCACATTTAAGTGTGAAAAAAGTCTGTCACATTTAAGTGTGAAATAGGTTTGTCACATTTAAGTGTGAAAAACGTCTGTCACATTTAAGTGTGAAATAGGTCTGTCACATTTAAGTGTGAAATAGGTCTGTAACATTTAAGTGTGAAAAAGGTCTGTCACATTTAAGTGTGAAATAGGTTTGTCACATTTAAGTGTTAAAAAGGTCTGTCACATTTAAGTGTGAAATAGGTCTGTCACATTTAAGTGTGAAATAGGTCTGTCACATTTAAGTGTGAAAAAGGTCTGTCACATTTAAGTGTGAAAAAGGTCTGTCACATTTAAGCGTGCAATAGTTCTGTCACATTTAAGTGTTAAAAAGGTCTGTCACATTTAAGTGTGAAATAGGTCTGTCACATTTAAGTGTGAAATAGGTCTGTCACATTTAAGTGTGAAATAGGTCTGTCACATTTAAGTGTGAAAAAGGTCTGTCACATTTAAGTGTGAAGAAGGTCTGTCACATTTAAGTGTAGAAAACGGTCTGTCACATTTAAGTGTGCAATAAGTCTGTCACATTTAAGTGTGAAAAAGATCTGTCACATTTAAGTGTGAAATAGGTCTGTCACATTTAAGTGTGAAAAGGTCTGTCACATTTAAGTTCGAAATAGGTCTGTCAAATTTAAGCGTGAAATAAGTCTGTCACATTTAAGTGTGCAATAGGTCTGTCACATTTAAGCGTGAAATAGGTCTGTCACATTTAAGTGTGAAATAGGTCTGTCACATTTAAGCGTGAAATAAGTCTGTCACATTTTAGTGTGAAATAGGTCTGTCACATTTAAGTGTGAAATAGGTCTGTCACATTTAAGTGTGAAATAGGTCTGTCACATTTAAGTGTGAAATAGTTCTGTCACATTTAAGTGTGAAATAGGTCTGTCACATTTAAGTGTGAAAAAGGTCTGTCACATTTAAGTGTAGAAAACGGTCTGTCACATTTAAGTGTGAAATAGGTCTGTCACATTTAAGTGTGAAAAAGGTCTGTCACATTTAAGTGTGAAATAGGTCTGTCACATTTAAGTGTGAAATAGGTCTGTCACATTTAAGTGTGAAAAAGGTCTGTCACATTTAAGTGTGAAAAAGGTCTGTCACATTTAAGCGTGCAATAGTTCTGTCACATTTAAGTGTTAAAAAGGTCTGTCACATTTAAGTGTGAAATAGGTCTGTCACATTTAAGTGTGAAATAGGTCTGTCACATTTAAGTGTGAAATAGGTCTGTCACATTTAAGTGTGAAAAAGGTCTGTCACATTTAAGTGTGAAGAAGGTCTGTCACATTTAAGTGTAGAAAACGGTCTGTCACATTTAAGTGTGCAATAAGTCTGTCACATTTAAGTGTGAAAAAGGTCTGTCACATTTAAGTGTGAAATAGGTCTGTCACATTTAAGTGTGAAAAGGTCTGTCACATTTAAGTTCGAAATAGGTCTGTCAAATTTAAGCGTGAAATAAGTCTGTCACATTTAAGTGTGCAATAGGTCTGTCACATTTAAGCGTGAAATAGGTCTGTCACATTTAAGTGTGAAATAGGTCTGTCACATTTAAGCGTGAAATAAGTCTGTCACATTTTAGTGTGAAATAGGTCTGTCACATTTAAGTGTGAAATAGGTCTGTCACATTTAAGTGTGAAATAGGTCTGTCACATTTAAGTGTGAAATAGTTCTGTCACATTTAAGTGTGAAATAGGTCTGTCACATTTAAGTGTGAAAAAGGTCTGTCACATTTAAGTGTAGAAAACGGTCTGTCACATTTAAGTGTGAAAAAGGTCTGTCACATTTAAGTGTGAAATAGGTTTGTCACATTTAAGTGTTAAAAAGGTCTGTCACATTTAAGTGTGAAATAGGTCTGTCACATTTAAGTGTGAAATAGGTCTGTCACATTTAAGTGTGAAAAAGGTCTGTCACATTTAAGTGTGAAAAAGGTCTGTCACATTTAAGCGTGCAATAGTTCTGTCACATTTAAGTGTTAAAAAGGTCTGTCACATTTAAGTGTGAAATAGGTCTGTCACATTTAAGTGTGAAATAGGTCTGTCACATTTAAGTGTGAAATAGGTCTGTCACATTTAAGTGTGAAAAAGGTCTGTCACATTTAAGTGTGAAGAAGGTCTGTCACATTTAAGTGTAGAAAACGGTCTGTCACATTTAAGTGTGCAATAAGTCTGTCACATTTAAGTGTGAAAAAGGTCTGTCACATTTAAGTGTGAAATAGGTCTGTCACATTTAAGTGTGAAAAGGTCTGTCACATTTAAGTTCGAAATAGGTCTGTCAAATTTAAGCGTGAAATAAGTCTGTCACATTTAAGTGTGCAATAAGTCTGTCACATTTAAGTGTGCAATAGGTCTGTCACATTTAAGCGTGAAATAGGTCTGTCACATTTAAGTGTGAAATAGGTCTGTCACATTTAAGCGTGAAATAAGTCTGTCACATTTTAGTGTGAAATAGGTCTGTCACATTTAAGTGTGAAATAGGTCTGTCACATTTAAGTGTGAAATAGGTCTGTCACATTTAAGTGTGAAATAGTTCTGTCACATTTAAGTGTGAAATAGGTCTGTCACATTTAAGTGTGAAAAAGGTCTGTCACATTTAAGATTAGAAAACGGTCTGTCACATTTAAGCATGCAATAGTTCTGTCACATTTAAGTGTGAAAAAGGTCTGTCACATTTAAGTGTGAAATAGGTCTGCCACATTCAAGTGTGGAATAGCATTTTGTTTGTGGATCTGTTATGCTTAAGTTTGAAATACGATTTAATCGCTAAACGCGTAGATTGAATGGACGTATCTCAATGATATCCGTTCTCGTTTTGATTTCCCATAAACTGCCGGACTAGATTACTAACGAGCCGAAGTCGAGTAGAATTTTGTTCATTTTTTTTTTCATTTCCCCTTTTTATTCCCCATTTTATTTTTCAAAATTTGACTCCACCTCAAATAAAAAAAAAAATGTTTCGTTTCGTTTTTAATGCCCAGTCGCCAGCTTTTACGTAACTTAATGACAACTGTTATCGCTTTAATAACAAACCAAAAATGATCAATGGACGAAGTATGAACTGCAACACATTTATTAAATAAAATTACAGGTTGGATTAAAATTTAGAAATCGCTGATGCGAAATGATTATATTAGTGGTTTTTGAGTCAGTTTCTGTTTACCTCTGACTGCCATGGCCGACCTAACTCCAAGGGCAGATAACTCTCTCAATTCTGTATGAAAGGTAGATAACTCTACCGTATTATTATTTTAGGCTGAGGACCGAACAATTTTCCTTCAATGGTGAACAGCACTTTTATTTCATGCAAATATCCAATGACGCAAGCGGCATTAAAAAAAAAACGCCAAATATGCTAGCACAATGTAAGGCAACTTGTGACAACATTGCGAATTTGGTGACTCAAAAAAGATAGTTAAACAAATGGTGCTGTTCCAGATGACGCGCCTAATTTCCGTGACTTCGCGTCGACAGCGATCGGGCAGGTCGCGGAAGCGCCCGAGAGTTGCCGAGACGAAAACGCCAAGCGTTAATGGAAGACTTGCAGGCGATAATATGAGACGAATAAATTCAAAGAAAAAATACATAGATAAAAAGATAAAAACCGAACAAACTGTAGGGTGTGGTGGGGTGGGGACGGAGGTCAAATGAACCATTTTCAATCAAATGTGTAGAAAGAATTTTTTTTTGATGGGGGGGTTGTCAATGCTTTTTTTTTTCATTTGTTTTTCTTTTTTTCTTTCTTTTTTTCTTGCTAACATTAAACAAAGATAGAAAGAAAAATAGGTTAGGGTTAGGGTTAGAATTTCCGTTCTTAGTGATAGCCAAGCCCTGCATTCAAACCGCCA
>OY744543.1:76084601-76087101 GCA_963556195.1 Sepiola atlantica | reverse complement strand
TGGTCTGACATTCTTAGGCAACATGAAATGGAATACATGCATATAAGGTTCCACCAAATTGCTGTAAAGAAGGTAGGCTCCCTCTACCAGGCTAGAAAACTTCTCACACCTGCCAGCATCCTATAGCCCTATAAAGCCACAATTCGCTCGTGTATGGAGTATTGTTACAACATCTGGACCGGTTTACCAACCACTAACCTCCCCTCTCCCTGGACAAGGTGCTAAAAAGAATTTCTAGCCGAATACGTACCGCACTGTCTGCTAAGCTCCAGCCCCTGTCGCATCGTCGCAGTTTTGCATCACTGTGATTGTTTTACAAGTACTTTCACGGAATATGTTTCAATGAACTTATTGCACTTAAACGACCAACACGACGATCAGAAAAATCCCACCCCTTCACTGGAGAGGTCCTGTGATGCCGAAAGATTTTGTATTCTAATATCTTCTTTTCTTGTGCCGCTTGCCTTTGGAATTCTCTCTCTGCTCCCTGTTTCCGAGACCGTACGTTGGTACGATCGAGGAAACGGGGAGCAGAGAGAGAATTCCAGAAATTTAAATTTAATGTGAACAAATATATTATTGCCCAACTGTTCACCCAAGTTGTCCCCTTATAAATCTGGCCCTTATCACAGAAGCCCCTTGCGATTCGGTGGCCATATACGCTTTCTTTGGTTTAAGTGCTACTTATCTGCAAATATCTGTGGCCGAGAAATGCTGAAAGTTTCTTTTGTATAAAAGTAAAAAATAAAATTGATAAATTAAAAAAATAATAATGTAAGAAATGCAAGCCAAAGAACGGCAGAAAACACGTCGATATTCACAAACCTACACTTTCTCATCAATCTTAGTGTTTTAAAAGTAAATAACTCCAAAAAGGGTCGATTTGCCGTAAAACAAAAACAAAACAAAAGTACTTAATGAATATTTTTGCTGACTATTGAAACGGTCATGCCGTGTTCAAATCCTATTAGACCTACTGTGATTATTTATTCTGTTGAGAAAGGCATGAACCCGCTATCCCATCTACTATTGGTTAAATAGCGACTTGTATTCAATTAATGACATACAATGGATCTTTCACAGTAAGTATATTGTTTTAAAAGTAAATAACTCCAAAAGGGTCGATTTGCCGTAAAACATAAAAACAACAACAACAACAACAACAAAAACAAAAAACCAAAAACAATCGAAATATCGGATTGATTGCAATCCCATGATGCACCGTTGAAAACACATCAATATTCACAAACGTACACTTTCTCATCAATCTTAGTGTTTAAAAAGTAAATAACTCCTAAAGGGTCGATTTGCCGTAAAACAAAAACAAAAAACAAAAAACAAAAAACAAACAAAAATAAAACAAATCGAAATATCGGATCGATTGCAATCCCATGATGCACCGTTGAAGACAATAAACATTTTAACCGTCGTTTTCTGACTCTGTAACCTTCTGATATTATAAATGCACTCATCACACATCGACATATATACAGAACTAAATGAATACCCGTACCAGGACGGCCAAAATTAATTCCCCGAATGAAACAGTTTTGCACCACTTTTATGTCCTTTTATCAAGATAAAAATCAAAATATAATGATACTAAACCTTTTGTCAGAAGTCCCTATTCAAATTTTGATCAAAATTCATTACATGATTTTGAGGCTTAAGGGGTCTTAAGCAGAAATTGAAATTTAGTGAATCTTACTTAATTTATATCCAATGACTATTGATAAAATTTAATGTAAATCTGAAATATTTGAATTTTAAAATGGCAGACTATGCCCATATTATGCCCGGATCTTTAAAACTTTTTTAAATACCACATAGAAAGTGAAATTTTGGGAATATTTATTAATTTATTGTCTAATGTCTATGGTTATAATTTTACAAAAATCGGAGGTATGTGAATTTTCACGAAGGGCTTCCACCCTCTGTTTTTTACTCAACTTGAAGATATCTGGTGACGAAATCGTAAATAATATATACGAAAGGACTCTAATTCGCATGAGTCCAAATAAACCGAAGTCACAAAAGCGTTTATTTTTATTCGAATATCCAGTGAGACACTGTTCACACATATTCTGTTCCCCTTTCCAAAATGCACCAAACATTGATGTTATTGTTTTTTCCTTTCCCTTTGCAAAACTCAATCATGTTCTGCAAAGCCAAAAACAAAACCAACATTTTCTTCTACAAAACAACAAAACGAAACACCATGGATAAATACTTGAACATATAAAGAACTTGAAGCATAAAAACGTTTTACCAAAATGATCGGATTCGGCATTAAATAACCCGAAAATGGTTGATATGCCGTAAAACAAAACAACTAAACCAAAGCCACATATTTCGAAACGAAGTAAAGCTTATAATATGATAAAAAGCGTAATTTCCGGAAGGACGAGCCAGCAATTTTAACAGAATTTGCCATTCCAAGTATGGTTTAAAAACAGGTTCGTTTCTGAATAAAATGTCTTTAATTAATTGTATCAATAAT
>OY744543.1:76062101-76079601 GCA_963556195.1 Sepiola atlantica | reverse complement strand
AGATACTATTCCTAGTCATACCAATATATGTATTGTTTTTGGAGACGCATTCTCCCATTGGGCATTTAAACACATATACAGCATTACTAGTTTTAGTGACGTCAGGTTATTTCTTATTAATAAGTTAGTTGTTTTTAATTTTTTATAGTAAATAGTGAAAACGGAGTTTATGGTTTTTGTCAGTAGGGGAGATATGTTTATGTATATATTATTATATCTACTTGATAAAATATTTTATCCACTGATAACATATGTTATACTGCTTACTGACATTAAACAAACACTAATCAATAATACCTTCGCTAACCACACCGTCGATCAGCAAATTAAACACTGTTTAGCCGCCATAACAAAAAACAATAATAATAATAATAATAATAATAATAATGATAATAATAATAATAATAATAATAATAATAATAATAATAATAATAATAATAATAATAATAATAATAATAATAATAATAATAATAAAAAGGGACATTTACCATATAATAAAAAATAATAATAATTATTATTTTAAAAAAAATAATAATATAAATAATAATAATAATAATAATAATAATACTAATAATAATAATGATAATAATAATAATAGTAATAATATCAATAATAAAAAGGGACATTTACCATATAATAAAAAATAATTATTATTATTATTTAAAAAAAAAAATAATAATAATAATAATAATAATAATAATAATAATAATAATAATAATAATAATAATAATAATAATAATAATAATAATAATATCAATAATAAAAAGGGACATTTACCATATAATAAAAAATAATAATAATTATTATTTTAAAAAAAAATAATAATATAAATAACAATACTACTACTACTAATAATAATAATAATAATAATAATAATAATAATAATAATAATAATAATAATAATAATAATAATAATATCAATCTATACAACTGCAACCAAATACACCCTAATTAAATTGAAAAAATAATTTAAAATATTATACATAAACATATATGTTTACCTTATTTACCAAAGTCTTTTTCATGCAGATTTAATTACCTTTTTAATTCTATATATAGTGTTTCATTTTACTTCAGTGTAAAGTCTCAGAAATCAAGGGGCCCCTTTCCTGGGGCCAACACTTGATCTCTATATTCGATACATAGATATTCGAATATTCCATTAAAGTTCTCCTTCACCTTTCAAACGATGAGTTAGTAAAGAAGTTAAGAACATTAATTTTTTGTTCCCAATTGACCTGTGAACTATGTTATAGTATATCTTTCTTGTGGTTTCTTGGTCTTACCGGATTTCAGGACAAGAATTCATCTAGTCTGGTGGAGTATCCAGCTAAGTGCTGTTACTTACGTTAACATCACCAGGAGAAGGTGCAAGTCTATAGCCGTGCTGAGGGGATCTTATTTGTACCGCGAATACTATGTTATTTTGAATATTTCGTGAGAGTTTACTTGTATAGTGAAGTATCCTAATGTAAGGCAAACAACTGTACAAATAGGTCGAAGACACTCGGGGGGGGGGGGGGTAGGAGTTAATTCAAACTTGTGCGTATGTGTGCGCATTAAAAAGATATAGTGAGTTATATCGACATAGATATAGTTTTGTTTTGTCAGCAATTTATGAAAAGCAACACGCGCATGCGCACAAACGTGTGTGTGTGTATCTGTGTGTGTATAAAACCGAATCCATAAAAACGAAACTCTGACTCCTTAAGTCAAATTATTCTTTACAACTGTTTTTCTTTTCAATTTATTTTATTCGTAAAATTTCCCAACAACGAAAACTATAAACTGTAGGACAAAATGGATGCCGCTCGAAGTTTTTTTTTTTTCTTTTTCTTTGTTGAAATAAGAGCGTGTATCATCCATTTTGTTTTGACTACAATCATGTAAGAACGAAAAAAAAAAAAACATTTTTGTTCACAATGGAATTGTTTATTTTTTGCTTTTATTTTCTTCTTAACTTTTTTTATATTGACAAAAGCACAAAAATTAATGGAAGGCAAACTCGTTTTTTTTTTAATTCACTTCTCTTTTATTTTATGTAAATAAAACATAAATAACAACCGATGATTTGTGTTGCTTTTATCTTTGATTGTTGGCCTCTGCGTTCCAGGCTTTCGAGCTGAGAGGTTTGAGGGTTTATTTTCATTTGAAGCTGTGGTCCCAACTTTTTTTTTTCAATGAAATGCGCTATATATATATATATATATATATATATATATATATATATATATGTGTGTGTGTGTGTATATGTGTGTATGTATGTATATATTTATATAAATATGTATGTATGTATATATAAAGGGTGGGCCAAAATAAGGGTCCTATCTTTAAATTTGAATAACTTCCACAAAATAAAAGTTAAACTCACCAAACTTTATGTGTGTGTAGACTGACCCTTCCGAGATTTTTTGAAATAAACAAAACAAATTTTAGCCGAAAAACACTTCTTAAAACTTACAAAAACTAAAGTATAGTTTTTTACACTGTTTTGAGTTTTTTAAGCAAAAATAATGTTTTCTAAATGAGGGTACGTCCTTAGGGCTAATACGGCTCATGCTTGCTTCGGAAGGGGTCCTTTACTTATTCTAAAAAAAAAAATTTTTTTTTAAATCAATAAATAAAAAAGTTATGAATTTTTGAAAATAGGACCCTTATTTTTGCCCACCCTGTATATTTATGTATATATGTATTTATATATGTATAAATATATGTATATATATGTGTATATATCTATGTATTATATGTATATATATACGTTTATTAATTATATTATAAATAAATTTTACGATGACTATGAGTCGGGATCGCACGGTCACTATGAGCCGGGATCGCAACCATGATGTAATTGTCTATAGTCTGGTATGTATGTATATATATATATATATATATATATATATATATATATATATATATATATATATATATTTGTTATTGTTTATATTTTTATCTTTCAAGACTCACCAGCATAGAAGTACGACTATTCACCACCGGTCACACGATTCGAAACCCTGGACTACAAGTATTTTCCAACTCCGTCCAACGTCGCTAAGGCTAGTTCTGAACAGCTTATAAACAATGATAATTTTAACATATAAACGGCGGCGAAGCGAACAGGCATTCAAACTTCTATAAGTGAAGGAACGATGCATAGAGCAAGTGACGCTACGATGTGTTACTACTACCATTTTACAGTGCTCTACTTTTTTAACGAGGAGCTTCAAATATAAATATTTGTTATTGTTTATATTTTTATCTATGGACATATACGTTTCGTCTTTTTTCAATCAAGACTCATCAGATATATATATATATATATATATATATATATATATATATATATATATATATATATATATATATATATATATACCAGACTATAGACAATTACATCGTGGTTGCGATCCCGGCTCATAGTCATCGTAAAATTTATTTATAACAAAATATAATTAATAAACGTATATATATACATATAATACATAGATATATACACATATATATACATATATCTATACATATATACATATATAAATATATGTATATACATATATACTTATATACATATTTACACATATGTATATATACATATATACATACATATATATGCATATACCTATGTACACACATATATATATGCATATATATATACACACTTATTTATATATATACATATCTATATACATACACACACACACACACACATATATATATATATATATATATATATATATATATATATATATATATATATATATGATTATTTTTATTTACACAGACATGTACAAAATCTGCGACACTGGCATGTCGATGTTATCGATCAACAGTTATTATAAACTGAGATCTCATCAAGTGGAACATTTTAAAAATCAAACAATCGTGCAATTTTAAATGAAAAATTCATTTATTTAATTTTTTTTTCGCGAAGTTTCGTTGTAAACACAACTTTCTCAAGCGAGACTGTCTTATAGTGTGTTTTTCTTTCTTCTTTTCTTCCTCCTCATACTGGTGGTATTAATCCTGACGGGTCGAAGTAAATATGTAGGCGATAATTCCAAGGCAAGAGCAATGCAATGTTGAAAAAACCGGAAAGTGGAATAAGAATGAAAAACAATAAATGACAAGAGACGGTAAATCTCTTATCAATTCATTTATATTTCAAAAGTTTAATATGAAGACAGTAAATTGTAAAATTGGTGGGCTTACTGTTAAATAGTTAAAGGTCCGGAATGGTAGAGACTTTAATCATTTCGAGAGTTACAACTCTCTTTTTTTTTTAAAGAAAACAAAAGTTGGACTGACTGTGTCAGTTGAGAAGAGCCAAGTGGACGCTGCTTTTAAAAAAAAAATAGAAAGATGAGATTCGCAGAAAGAAAGACAAGTTCTGCAGAAAATGCAATAGTTAAGATATGTAATAGATTACAAAGATTAATTAATTTAGTTAATCTTAAATAATAATATTTGGATTTAAGTTACTTGATTGTTGTTGTTCTTTTTATTATTATTATTTGTGTTTTAATTAATTATTTTCTTTTTCTTTATTATTATTATTTTTTATATTAGATATTTAATATTTATGTTAAGTGTTGCAATTGTAAATATAGGTTCGAATAGTCAGGTAAAGATTAAGGGAGATAATTAAGGATGAGCATAAAATGGTCAAAGGGGGATAATTATGTAAAGTAAAATAATGCATGGTCAGATGGTAGATAGAATTATTCTATCGTAATCCTTCATCTGTTTCAGTATACTCAACCTAGAGTGTGGGAATAGGAGGTTGTTAAATGAGAAAAGAAGGGAAAAGGGTTTATATATAATTAAAGTGAACATTTATTATTGCATAGTGAACAAAACTAATTAAGTGTAAGTACAATATATGGGAATTAAGTCTAAATGGTGTGGGTGGCTTATTCTATGAATACGAAGTTGCATGAGTTGTTGGGAAGAGTATCGACAAGAAATATGAGGAAATAAACGTAAGGGAAGATGGGTGTCGGTTAAGGGGAGGAATATAGGGAAAGGGTGCCTGAATGAAAGAGTATAAGGAAAACAAGGAAGGTGAGAGTGTGGAGATCTAGATGGGTTAGGTAGTTGAGATCATTGGGATCGGGTAGAGACAAAAGAGGCAAGGAGTATGAAGCATGGCCCAAGGTGAGTAGAGTTGGAATGATCTAGGGAGGGAGTGGGTTTAAAAAATGAAGGGGAACAAAGCTCGGATCTGCTATGTTTAGAGATAAGAATTGCTTCTGATATCCTTAGATTACCGATGTTTCTAACTGAGGCAAGGATACGGACATTGATAATGCGTTGTGTGTTGCCACATGATAATATGTGTTTATAGAAAGAAGAAATGCGGGTGTATAAGTGTTCCTTGGTGCGTTGGTGCAGAGGCCTAACAGTGCTACCGATGTAGAAATTCTGGCACTTAACACATTGTAGTCTGTTAACTGTGTGAGTGCGAAAGCAGAGCCCAGATTTGGGAATGGGGCAATTGGCTAAGGAGCAAGGTTCAGAGGTGTGTTTTTTGGTTTGTCGAAGGGTGAGTTGAATATCTCACTACGTATTGCTTTGCGGATCGCGGAAAGAAAGGGAGTTGAGGAAGAATATAAGGGGGTTGTGTCTGCGTTTTTTTTTTGGTGTTACTGATGCTGGCGATGGTAGAAGGGGGGATCCGTTGGTTAAGAGTGTCTGGTGGAAGGCCTTAGTGTGTGTAGTTGTATCAGTAGTAGAGGAGCATTTACTTTGTATACGAGAGACTTCTGTGTGTGCATAACTTAATTTTGCTTTAAGGGGTAAGGCGGATTTAAAGTGGATGAAGAGTTTTCTGCAAGCGGGTGTTCTGTAAAAGGTAGTGTGTATTGATCGATCCTCTGAGATACTAAGATTGAAATCTAAGAGTGAGTGAGAGCCTGAGGAGTTGGGGTGTTCGATAGTGAACTGGGGGTCAGTATTATTGAATGTGTTGAAAATAGTGGTGGCTTCATCACGAGATGATGTGAGAATAAGAATATCGTCAATGTATCTCGTGAAGAATATGTAGGAGTGGCAGGTGCTTAGAGCTTGTTACTGAAGTCGGTCCATGTAAGAAAGGGCTAGGAGGCCAGAAAGACTTGCTTGTATGTGTTTTGCTGGAATGTGAAATAGGTATTGTTGACGATTATATTGGATCAATACACACTACCTTTCAATAATACTTACCCCCACATACAGTTCACTATCGAACATTCCATCACCTCAGGCTGACTCTCACTCTTAGATTTCAATATTATTAAAATATTATTAAAAATGGAGTGTAATATATATATATATATATATATATATATATATATATATATATATATATATATATATATATATATATATATATATATACTTTTCAAATGCTTGGACTTTAGCTTTTCCTACAGCCAACTTATCTATCTGTATTCTCCTCTGATAATAAGATTACGATCTTTTAAAAGCTTTGGCATAAGGAAAGAATAATAAACACTAGTCTATTACAGAATACACCTTGCATTGAACAATCGAAATTTGAAATAAATTTGGACATTCGTACATGTTTATCACTCTTATTTCTTCTATCTTTATAATTGCTCTATCTCGTATATTGAGCTTAAACCTTTTCACTATAGGTTCTATCTACTAAAAGTTTATTTTTGGTTTATATTTGATTCTACATATATTTATATATATATATATATATATATATATATATATATATCATTTATATATATTTTTATATATATATGTATATATATATATATATATTTACATATGTATATATATATATATATCTTTACATATATATAATCGTTTATATATATATATATATCTTTATATATATATATATATATCTTTATATATATATATATACATATCTTTATATGTATATATATCTTTATATATATCTTTATATATATCTATATATATATATATATATATATATATATATATATATGTATATATATATATCTTTACATGTATATATCTTTATATATATATAGCTTTATATATATATATTTATATATATCTTTATATATATATAGCTTTATATATATATATATATATATATATATAGCTTTATAAACAATAATATTTTTTTTATAAATATTAAATATAGCTTTATATATATATATATATATATATATATATATATATATATATATATATATCTTTATATATATATAGCTTTATATATATATATGTGTTACACCGGCCGTTCTTACACGGGAGAAACTGCACCGGTTGTCACTATAAATAGTGCGAGTCACCAGAGATACAGAGAAGACAAAGCACAGTCTTGTAACTGTCTAGCCAAGTGCTAGTCACTTTCTTACTTTGTTAATACACTTGTTAAACCAACCCTCGACCTGACTTTCTTTATTTATTATTTACTGTTGGACAACTTCACAACAATATATATATATATATATATATATATATATATATATATATATATATATATATATATATATATATATATATATCTTTATATATATATATATATATATATATATATATCTTTATATATATATATATATATATATCTTTATATATATATATATATATATCTTTATATATATATATATATATCTTTATATATATATATATATATATATCTTTATATATATATATATATATATATATATATATATATATATATATATATATATATATATATATATATTACAAGCACTACCCTATCCCGCCGCCTCACCATGCATCTTGTAAACTGTAGCTTAATTTACCAACATCTACAAAAACATAACTGCCCTCCCTCTGATGTAAGACAAATTCTAGTTAATAACATCATAATAACAAAATAATACATTCCGAAACCAATTTTAAAAAATTAAAAAGTACTGGAAGCTATTAACATAAAAACACAACAACCTAAAATTAATAACATCACGTGGGAAACCAGTTGCAATATTTTAAAATGCTTCGCGTAATGCGATTTTATTTTGTGATGCCACTCCGGCGTCGCTTTATTTAAGTCGTCAACGACTTTTCATGGAACAATGCGCGTCTCTCTGCTGTCTTTTTAAAAAGTATCTTCTTTCTCCAGTTTTTTTTGTTCATTTGCTTTTTGACACCTGAGGATGATTCGACGAAGAATCGAAAACGTTCGTGAAACCTATAGAACATTTATTCATTTTATTTTATTTTAATACAAAAAAGACCATCAGTAAAATTTAAAAATTAAAAAAAAATGGTATAATTATAAGATAAGAAAGAAAGAAAAGAATGAAATTTCAAACTTAAACGTAACATAGCAGCGAAAATGCCATTTCAATCTCGAACGTAACAGACAAACGAAAATGCTATTTTTACCTAAACGCAACAGACTAAATAAAATGTTATTTTAAATTTAAAAGTAACAGACCAAAACACATACGAAAATGATATATCAATTTTAAACGTAACAGACAAACGAAAATGCTATTTTAACTTTAATGTAACAGACTAAATAAAATGATATTTCAAATTTAAAAGTAACAGACCAAAACACATACGAAAATAATATATCAATTTTAAACATAACAGACAAACGAAAATGCTATTTCCAGCTTAAACGTAACAGACAAACGAAAATGCTATTTCCAGCGTAAACGTAACAGACAAACGAAAATGCTATTTAAAATTTCGAAATTACAGATAACGAAAATTCCATTTCGAACTTAACAGACATACGAAAATAATATTTCAAACTTAAATATAACAGACAAACGAAACTGATACTTCAAATTAAAACGTAACAGACCAACGAAAAAGCTATTTTTTAACTTTAACGTCACAAACTAACAAAACTGATATTTTAAGCTTCAACGTAAAAAAGCAACGAAAAGGCCATTTCAAACTTTAACGTAATAGACCAACAAAAATGCTATTTCAGATTTGGATGTTACAGATAAACGAAAATTCTATTTCAAGCTTAAACGTAAAAAACTGACAAAAATTCTATTTCAAGATTAAAACGTAACAGACCAATGAAACTGATATTTCAAATTAAAACGTAACAGACCAACGAAAATGGTAGTTCAATCTTAAGCGTAACAGACAAGTTAAGTTAAATTTAAGAGACCAACGAAAATTGTATTTTAAATTTAAACGTAACAGACCAAGGAAAATTTTATTTTAAATTCAAACGTAACAGACCAAGGAAAATGTTATTTTAAATTCAAACGTAACAGACCAACGAAAATTGTATTTTAAATTTAAACGTAACAGACCAAGGAAAATTTTATTTTAAATTCAAACGTAACAGACCAACTAAATTTTTATTTTAAATTCAAACGTAACAGACAAACTAAAATGTTATTTTAAATTCAAACGTAACAGACCAACGATAATTTTATTTTAAATTCAAACGTAACAGACCAACGATAATTTTATTTTAAATTCAAACGTAACAGACCAACGATAATTTTATTTTAAATTCAAATGTAACAGACCAACGATAATTTTATTTAAAATTCAAACGTAACAGACCAACGATAATTTTATTTTAAATTCAAACGTAACAGACCAACGATAATTTTATTTAAAATTCAAACGTAACAGACCAACGATAATTTTATTTTAAATTCAAACGTACCAGACCAACGAAAATTTTATTTTAAATTCAACCGTAACAGACCAACGAAATTTTTTATTTAAAATTAAAACGTAACAGACCAACGAAATTTTTTATTTAAAATTAAAACGTAACAGACCAACGAAATTTTTATTTAAAATTAAAACGTAACAGACCAACGAAAATTTTATTTAAAATTAAAACGTAACAGACCAACGAAATTTTTATTTAAAATTAAAACGTAACAGACCAACGAAAATTTTATTTAAAATTCAAACGTACCAGACCAACTAAATTTTTATTTTAAATTCAAACGTAACAGACCAACTAAAATTTTATTTTAAATTAAAACGTAACAGACCGACAGAAAGACAGAGCCGCTTCTAGAGATGTTTTGGCGCATTTAAAATAAGATGCGTCGATTGAATCTGCGCGTTTAGCGATGAAAATTCTGTTTGAAACTAAAACGTGACCGACCGACCAAACCTCGGATAAAGATGCGTGGACTATCAGGAACGAATGACCAAAACGCGGACTTCGCCATTTCTGACCAACCAGGCAGTGGAAACTCATGACTATTTAAGAAAACATCTTCACGCATCTTTTGTCTCAAGATGCTGAATGTGAAGCACTTACAAGTATGGGTGGGTGCAGTACCAACTCGCCATTCTTGATACGCGTAATGGTACCATTCTTAGAATGGTATTCGTACCTAATTAAGACAAAATAAACAATGCAAGTTTACTCCAAAATAATGACAGCAAGATACAAACCATCTTCATCAAACCACTTGTTGGTAAAGTGGAAATTACAAGTGACTTGAGATTTTTGGGGGGGTCCTAATTGGGAACCCCGCCCCCCCCCTCTCTCTCTCTCTCTCTCTCTCTCTCTCTCTATCTATCTATCTATCTATCTATCGTCTCTCTCTCTTTCTCTATCTATTGTCTCTCTCTCTCTTTCTCTATCTCTCTATCGTTCTCTATCTATCTATTATCTATAATCTCTCTCTACCGCTTTCACTTTCACACTCTCTTTTTTCTTTCTTTCTTTTTTCTTTCTTTCTTTCTTTCTTTCTCTCTATCTCTCTCCCTCTCTCTCTCTCTCTTTCTTTATGATATATATGTATACATATATATGCATATATATATATATGTATATGTGTATCGAGGCAGCATTTTTTCTTTAAGACACGTATTATTAAAAATAACCGACAATTTTTGTCTGGCTATTTTAGTGTTGATCTTCCGAGATTAAGATTTTAATCCGGAAAATTGAAGGGATCAACACTAAAATAGCCAGACAAAAATTGTCGGTTATTTTTAATATATGTATATATATACATATATATATATATATATATAAAGATAAAAGATAAGATAGAAGAAAAAAGAGTGATAAACATGTACGAATGTCCAAATTTATTTCAAATTTCGATTGTTCAATGCAAGGTGTATTCAGTAATAAACTATTGTTTATCATTATTTCCTTAAGCCAAGGCTTTTCAAAGATCGAGATCTTATCATCATAAAATAAATACACTGAAAGAAGAGTTAAGTAAAAAAAGATATGTGGTTTGTCCAGGTGGTAATTGTCCGTTGAAAAGGTGTCCAATGGAGAGGAGAATTTGGAGAAAGACGGATATATATATATATATATATATATATGCATTAATATATTAATATTTTTTTATTTATCTTATACGTACATAAAAGGTTCGATCTCTGTGTAAGTTAGCTGATGACGGCTGTGAGCCAGAAACACGTGTCCATGGATTACTTTTATGTACGTATAAAATAAATAAATATATATATATTAACAAAAAATACGTCGATTAATAATGCAATTTTCTGCATCACTTAGGAAGTGAGACAATCGAAATAATAGTAAGCAAAAAAAAACAACGAACGCTGCAATCACCAATAAAAATACATTAAATATATATATATATATATATATATATATATACAAAATATATATATATGTATACATATATGTATACATGAATATATATATATACATAAAATATATATATATACTTAAATATATATATACTTAAATATATATATATATATATATATATATATATATATATATATATATATATATATATATATATATATATATATATATATATATATATATATATATATATATATATACATAAATATATACATATATAAATATATATATACAGGGTGGCACAAAAGTAGGTTTACAGTTATTAAACTAAATATTTAACCTATTTAAAGTTTTTCGAATAACCTAGTTAAAAAACTTCAAACATTAAATGATAACTGTAAACCTACTTTTGGGCCACCCTGTATATATATTTGCATAAATATATATATATATATATATATATATATATATATATATATATATATATATATATATATATATATATATATATATATATATATATATATATGTATAAATATATATATACATATATATAATATATATATATAATATACATATATAATATATATATATATACATAAATATATATATATATACATAAATATATATATATACATAAATATATATATACATAAATATATACATATATAAATATATATATGCATATATATATATAAATATACATAAATATATATATATATATATATACATAAATATATATATACATAAATATATACATATATAAATATATATATATGCATATATATATATATAAATATTAGGGTAGGTCGATTTTACACTTTTTTTTTAAATATTAAAAAAAGGCACGTACCGAAAGTTGTATATAGCCCTATTAAATACTCCTGCAAAAAATTAGATCAAAAACTTCAGCGGTTTTTTGAGCGTTTGTTATCAAAGATCGTAGACAAGAATATACTGAAAATTCCTCGTTTTTGCAAGATTTGCTTGAATACTGGTGTGAAAACAAAATAAATTGTGCATTTAAAATCAGGGAATGTCCTTTTATTTTATAAAAATGATATTAATTAAAGAAATCTTCAAATTGAAAATTTGCCCCCCCCCCTCATTTTCAGTATCTGCTTTTGTAAACTACCTTTTAACGTTATGAATTAAACAGTAATATTTGAATACCTAAAAAAATGATTTTTTTTCTGTTATAAGTGAAAATATAACAAGCAAAGAAATAAGGAAAAACCTAACATTATTTTAATGGAGCTTAATATTGAGAGTCAAATTGCTCCATATAAGACCCCTTAGACAAAAATGCTGGTCTCAATTTCTGACTCAAAACTTTGGCTGTAATGTGTTGATGCCTTGCTTCAAAACCATATACAGTTTGTGAAGCTTCTGTTATTAACTTAACTGCCCGTTCCACGCCCTGAGAATGCCAAAAATGCAGTATAATTTTAAATCTATTAATTGTGTCCAATGTGTGGCATTAAAATTAATAGGTGGTATTCTTTTTAATCTTTTTCTGGTTGACTCCTCACTCCTGAAAGAACAAATTAATTAATTGAATTATTAAAAAATTCCAATCTGTACTGCTTTAATAATCATGGTGAAATTAGATAAAATCTTTAAAAATCATTCTATAAATTGGAATAAATAATTGAGTCAGAGATATATGAATAAATATTACTTACCTAATGGCCAAAATTCTTTTTAAAGCTTCTTCTCTTACTTCAATCTCCTCAGATTTAACCATGGAATATAGAAAGTTTTCAGGCAGTAAACAAAATGTATTACCTTGTATATTTCTAAATGTGATATCTTGGATTTCCTGAGGCTGCTTCTTAATCCTCTGGATCATATTAAAAATGTGCACTTGCTGATTGTGGAATTTACTATTTCTTTTAATTTCAAACCAAAAAGTGGCATACACATTTACAATAAAATTTACTACATAGTGTAGTTTTGTTGTGTGCCTTTGTGGGTATGCACCACGAGTCCATAAACACATGAGCCTGATGGCCAAAGTTAACCATCTTGCTTGGTTTAAAGGACCAATTTTCCAGGAGGTATATCTAGAGTCAACCTTACCTCTAGAAATACCTACTGTGTATTCATAAAGGAGTCTTTGGTCAGAACTAAGATCATGTATTTCATCAATTTTAAAAATTGACTCTAGAGGATTGCTAATAGTGGACAATGATATTTGGGGTAAATCATGGCAATCATTTGAGCATAATTTCCCCAGAGGGCCACTGAATGTTGTAGGGCCCTTTGCGCAACAATCTATGTTTTTTAAAAGGGCTCTGAAAGGTAGTTCATTATGATGCAAAGAGCAACCAATTGTGTGAAGATTTTTAAAAAGTTTTTTTTCTAAAATTGCAACCATTCCACCTTCGCAACCTGTGTTGGTATTAGTGTTGTCAACAAGTATAGCCTTGATACTGTTCTCACTGTGGAATTCATGCAAAACATCCACCACTTGATCTGCATGAACAGCACCTGTTGCACCACTATTAGGAAGAACTCTGTGACAGATATTTACTTTCACATGGTGTTTCTTTTGTAAAAGTTAAATGGTGTTCTGGTCCCTTAGTTTTTTTCATAATTCTCTGTCTATTTTCATCCACAATTTCCTTATACATCAATGTGTCCTTATCCATTCTCCCATCAACTCCAATACATATAATATTTTAGGTGGGGTAAAAACCCCTGGCTGAAATAGTTTTATTTGTCTACCTCCAACAAGGTAAGATGTGACACAAGGTCATGAAAGTGGGATTAGATAAGCCTGCGCTATAGAGGTGAGCACTCTGGCCATTAAAAAATTGACTGGGCAGCCCCGTCGGCATTCCCCCATTCCCCTGTAGGGGCGTCTCAGACAGTTAGCAATAAACTTACTCCTCCCCAAAGAGGGAAGGCAAAGCCTGGGAGGGTGCACCTCCTAGAATTGCACAGGACGGACAAGCCACAATAGACGGGCGTAAATCCAGACCCAAAGGCCCGGACGATACCGGTTTATTTGGTGGGGAAAAACACCTGGCTGAACTAGATTTTATTTATCTACCTCCAACAAGGTAAGATTGACACAAGGTCAGGAAAGTGGGATGAGAAAGCCAGTGCTCGAGAGGTGAGCACTCTGGCAATTTAAAAATTGCCTGGGCAGCTCCGTCGGCATTCCCCGGTAGGGCCGCCTCAGACAGTAAGCAATAAACTTACTCCTCCCCAAAGAGGGAAGGCAAAACCTGGGACGTGCACCTCCTAGAACTGCACTGGACGGACAAGCCCCAATAGACAGGCGTGAAACCAGACCCAAAGACCCGGACGATACCGGTTTATTTGGTGGGGTAAAACCCCCTGGCTGAACTAGTTTTTATTTATCTAACTCCCACAAGGTAAGGTGTGACAAAAGGTCGGGAAAATGGGATTAGATAAGCCAGCGCTCGACAATTCAATATATATTTGTGATAACAGAATCAAAACGTGAATTCAAATTCGCTCGTTGAATTTTCAACCGGTGAATACCATAAAAAATATCCAATAAATAAAACGCCTATGTAAATAAATAATTATTTATATATGAAATTAAATATTATAGTGTTTTATTCCTTTTTAATTTGAATATGTACATTTAATTTCTTAAGAAAAGGAATAATAAACTTTAAAATATTTATTATTAAGTAATGTATTACTTTTTTTGTTAAAACCCGGGTTTAATTTAAGGCGACACATCTGCCGGTGAAATCTAGGCTGTGAGAAAAAATCTCGATTTATTTGATCTTAAAGTTGCAATGCTCAAATAAATACAAAGTTTTGAAGAAAAATATTTCTTGTGGTAACTTTTGACATTATTTGGCAACTTTCTTCGAGTGCGATAATTTACAGTTTCAAAATCGACCTCCCCTAATAAATATATATAGATATATATACATAAATATATACATATATAAATATATATATGCATATATATATATATAAATATACATAAATATATATATATACATAAATATATATATACATAAATATATACATATATAAATATATATCTATGCCTATATATATATATTTGCATAAATATATATATACATATATACATATATATACATATATATATACATATATATATATATATATATATATATATATATATATATATATATATATATATATATATATATATATATATATATATATATATATATCAATTACAGGTTCATATATTTGTATAAACAGGATAAACTCGTAAACTAATGTGGGGTGATTTTTTAATGAAATTATAACAATAGGTGTTAGATATCAATTAATAAGTATTTCCCAAATTTCAGTTTCTTTGTAGTCTTATATATATATATATATATATATATATATATATATATATATATATATATATATATATACTGGTATAGTACCTAGGCGCGATGCTACCCTACAGAGATGGACACGCAGATTTTGTTAGACAAAAATTCATATAACACCTTCTCTCTTGCTTCGGCTTGTCACTGAAACCATACTTTGTAGAATGAGAGTGTGTTCAACGTGTCGTACAAACGCAGAGCATGGACATCTACATTTACAGATAGCCCTACAAGCTCAATAACCTGTAAAAAAAAACCTGGCCCGCTGAACAATATGCGCGACCGCAATCGGACATTGCATCTTTTTAAGAATGGCCTTTCTCTGGTAATATATATATATATATATATATATATATATATATATATATATATATATATATATATATATATATATATATATATATATATATATATATATATATATATATATATGGGTTTTTTTATATTTATTTATATATATATATATTTTCATATATATTTTATATATTTTTTATTTTTTTATTCCCTTTTTTATCCCCCTTTTTATTCCCTTTAATCTTGAATTCCCTCGTGTTTTAAATCTCAACGGTCTTATTACACTAAATTTAAATTTAAACAAACACACACAACACACTGAGCAATTAACGCGTCCCAACAAGAGTGTCATGTGACCTCACATTTCCAAAACAGATGACAACAGAAGCTGAAGAGAGCCGGATGGGTAAGACCTTCCGTGCTTGAAACCGACGGTACGAATGTTGTACTAATTTTTCTGTACCAGAATAAATAAATAAATATATATATATATATGTGTGTGTGTGTGTATATATATATATATATATATATATATATATATATATATATATATATATATATATATGTGTGTTTTAAGGTACAAAACTTATAAATACATTTAAAAATGATACGCGGAAATCTCTCTAAGGCCCTTTCGACTATCATCTCTTTCTTTCGACAATAAATTAAAACTAATTAAAACTATCGATGATAGTCGAAAGGGCCTTAGAGAGATTTCCGCGTATCATTTTTAAATGTGTATATATATATATATATATATATATATATATATATATATATATATATATATATATATATATATATATATATATGCATCCATTCATGTAAACATACGTGTAAAACCTTTCATGTAACAACATATACAACTAATTCATATAACCACATATTTTAGGGTAATCGAATCAACCACACAAGTTCAAAACATAATACCAAATATAGCAACCACGATACAAGGGCAACAGAATTGATTAACATGTATTAAAAAAATATGTGTAATATATGTATATATATATATATATATATATATATATATATATATATATACAATCCAGGTAAAACATCCACAGGGTAGTAATCCAAAGAATTTCAACCGGGTTCATAAAAAGTGCTCAATATCAAATAGAGCTTTTATATATGATTATTTTTATTTACACAGACATGTACAAAATCTGCGACACTGGCATGTCGATGTTATCGATCAGCTATTATAAAGAATATCGTTCCAAATATGATCTAAAGTTATGATCGGATTCTAACTCTGCCTGATGAGATCTCAGTTTATAACAGCTGTTGATCGATAACATCGACATGCCAGTGTCGCAGATTTTGTACATGTTTGTGTAAATAAAAATAATCATATATATATATATATATATATATATATATA
>OY744543.1:76047101-76057101 GCA_963556195.1 Sepiola atlantica | reverse complement strand
CGGGGTGCACTCCCCTTTCTTTGAGTCGTAGAAAAACCGGGCCACGTTCCTATCGCAACTTCCGGGATCCATTTCTTTTTTGCATCGGTTGTGTATGCATTTTTCCGTGCACTGTTTCTCCGATATGAATCTGTTATCGTTTCCCCCGCATCCGGTGTAGGTGAATCTCCGGCAGTGCCCCGTCTCCAGGTCGTAGTAAAAATGTATCCTGTTACCTTTACAGGTACCCGGATCTGGATTATGGGTACAAGGATCTCGCGAACAGCGCCTCTCGCATTCTCGAAGGGTTTCGAAATTGTTTTCGTTCGCGTCACACCCACCGTAATAGAATTGTTCGCATTGACTCGTGATCGAGTTGAAATAAAACCTTTTGATCCTGGCCTCACACGGACCGACCTTGGCTGGTTGCTTGCAGGGATCACTTGAGCACGTCTCCTCGCAACTCTCGGCGGTCCTAAAGTTGTTATTATTACCTTTACAGCCACCATAATAGAAAAGGGCGCATTTCCCCGTGGTAGAGTTGTAGTAGAATCTGCGATGGATAGCCAGACAAGGTCCCGCATCGGGAGGCAGATTACAGTGGGTAGTTTGACATTTTTGAAGGCAATCTTCAATGGTTTGAAAACGGTTTTCGTTACCTCCACAACCGCCATAGATAAATCGATGACAACGACCGTCGTCCGGGTTGTAGTAATAGTGGGGTAGATATGCATTGCATCTACCCGAATCGGGTTCCAGTTTGCACGGGTCGTCTATGCATTTCTTTTCGCAGTTATCAACGGTTTCAAAGTTGTTTTTGTTCCCGCCACAGCCGCCATAATGGAACGCTTCGCACTTCCCGCTTAATCGGTCGTAATAGGTACGCTGTATGGACCCCTTGCACGGCCCGGGATCTTTCTTCAAATGACAAACATTTTTGACGCACTTATTTTCGCACTGCTGAAGGTCCAAGAAACTGTTCAGATTCGCGCCGCAAATTCCCATCTCAAACGACTTGCAATTATCCGTCTCCCGGTCGTAGAAGAAGTTCCCCCTTTTGCTCGTGTCGCTGCAGGAGGCCGGAAGTGGCGGCAATTTGCACACGTTTAACTCGCATGTTTCCTCGCATTCCTCAAGATTGCTGAAGCTGTTCCCATCTTTAGCACCACATACCCCGGCATTGAAGCTCAGGCAACGCCCGGTTGGGGAATCGTAATAGAAATGACGCCACCGTGACGAAGGTTCACATTCTTTGTTCTCCGGTTTTAGTTCGCAGACATTGCACTCGGTGACCTGACCAGGCGATTGCCGACATTTCGGCGTCTTGTGGCAAGAACTATAGCATGACTCGAACGTGGCGAAGTTGTTTGAATTTCCCCCGCATCCGCTGTACGTGAACGGAAGACACGTTTTCGTGGCGGAGTCGGAGTAGTAGCGCTTAAAATGCTGGTTGCAGGATCCAGCTAGCTCCGGCTGCGTACAGCGATCTGGATCACAATGTGAAACGCATTCCTCGATAGATTCAAAATTGTTTTTATTTCCGTAACAGCCACCGTAGATAAACGGTCGGCATTTTTTACTCCTCTGGCTATAATAATACCGCACCTGGTCCAGGTCGCACGGACCGTGATAACTGGGGAGGGTGCAGACATTCACGTGACAGCGCGCCTCGCACTGCGAAGCAGTTTCGAATCCGCCAGCGGTACATGTGAAATGCTTCTCGCAGACGCCTTTCGTTTCGTTAAAGTAAAATCTCTCGAACTTGAAACGGTCGTTACAGTGCGTTTCTATTTTGCCGGGGGTGGCACAAGGCTCCATCGGCTTACAGTGAGACTCGCATTTCTGCAAAGAGTCAAAGTTGTTTGCGTACAGACCGCAAGGGACTCTTCTTGTTTGTCTACAGGTACCGGATGCGTTGTCGAAATAGAAACGTCCGACCATAGATGATGTGGAGCATGTGTTGACGTCCGGCTTCAAGCGGCAGTGGCTTAGATGTCGACATCGATCTCGGCATTCGTCGAGTGTTAAGAAGTTATTCTCGTTGCCCGAACATCCCCCGTAAACGAACGGGGCGCAATGATCCGCCTTGGAATCATAGTAGAACCTCTTCATTGCGGCCTTGCAGAAACCGACCTTCTTGCTTTGCAGGCAAGGATCAGACACGCAAATACTCTCACACGTGTCCTTGTTTATAAAATTGTTCAAACCTTTGCTGCATATACTTCCGGTAAACGGTTCGCACATCCCGGAAGTGCGGTTGTAGTGATAGCGCGTGACCTTCGTCCTGCACTGTCCTATTTTGATTGGATGCTGGCATATGTGCACGCATGTTGAGTTGCATTCTGCCAGTGACCGGAAGTTGTTTGCGTTGCCCTTGCAGCCGTTGTAGATGAATTGGCGGCACGTGCGCGTTTTCGAATCGAAATAGAACCGCTTCGATACCTGGTCGCACGATCCGACATCCAACGGCCAGAGGCAGCGGTGGCCGTGGTGCGGCGGGAAAACCGAGCCGCTCTCCTCCCTATCGTCGGATGTCATCTCGTCGTTTTTAAGTTTCGGGTCTTGGTCTGTTTTTTTACCCAGCACGGTAGATTCATTATCTATAAACCGCAGGTCTTCGCTGTCTGATAGTGCCTCTTCAGTGCCATCCTCGCTAGCGCTAACCGAATCGCTCGTATCGGGCGGTACCTCATTACACGCTGCTTGGCACTCTCCTAGAGATTGATAATTATTAGCGTTACCGTGACATCCACTATACTCAAAGCTCGTACAATTTCCACTCTTTACATCATAATAGAAACGGGTATGGGTACTTCTGCAGGATTCCTCTTTTACTGCTGCCAGACAAGGATTATCAGATACACACGCCTGTTCGCACTGTTCAAATGACACAAACATCCGCCCGTGAACAAAACAAGTAGTATTCGTAAATACACATAGACCCAATTTAGAGTCGTAGTAATACTTGCTTGTAGGCGTCTCGCATCGCACCAGGTTCTTTGGCGACTGGCAGGGATGTCTGGCGCATGCCTGTTTGCAGATTGACTCGGACAGAAAGTTGTTACCATTGCCCCCACACCCGCTATAAGAAAAGCTCCTACAGCGCCCGGTCTCATTATGAAAGTGCCACCTCTGCTCCGAGCTGTGACATGATCCGTGCTCTGCAGTCATTGTGCAGACGTCGCCGGATACGCACCTGTTTTCGCAGTGTTGTTCGCTTATAAAGTGGTTGTTGCTACCGCTGCATTTACCGCGGGGTGAAATCTCGCATTCTCTCGTCGCCAGATTGTAGAAGTAATGACGTGGGACTGACGTCTTGCAGAAGTGGCTCGGCGCCCACTCTTGCACGCAGGCGTTTTCCTCGCACATCCATGAACACTGTCGGTGACTTATAAAGTGGTTGGACGTCGTAGGACATTTCCCCTTGCTGTATAGTCGACAATGTTTGTTTTTGACGTCATAATAAAAATGCTGGTCTTTCGTCGGACATGGTCGGCCCTGGTTCGGGGGGAGACGACATATGAGATCCTTAGGAAGGCACTTGTTTTGACAGTGTTTTACCGTTTCAAAACTGTTCTCAGTTGCTAGGCAGCCGTCTGTCCACTTCTTGCAGGTGCGGGTAATAGGGTCGTAGTAAATGGTCCATTTCGTCTGGTTAGTGCAAGGTGTACCAAATGGCATCAACTTGCAGACGTCTTCGACGCAACTCAGTTCACATTGCCTTATATTGTGGAAGATGTTTCTGCTGTGAAGGCCGCCGCACTTACCAGGCTCGAACTGTAGGCAGGAGCCGGTTTCCTGGTCGTAGTAAAATTCCCAGATGCCGTCTGAAGCCGAGCAATCGACGACTTCCACATGATCCGTGCAATGACCCATGCAGCTTTCTTCGCACTTTTTCATTGACGAAAACCGATTCGAATTGCCTCCGCACCCGCTGTATGTGAAGTGCTTACAGCGTCTAGCCATCGGGTCGAAGAAGTATTGGTCTATAACCTCACTGCAGTTTCCCTTTAGAGGGGGTTCCAAGCAAGACAATTGTTCGATGTTTCGTTTTTGTCCTAGACCCAACTTAGCAGTAGCGATTGGTTCGGAAGTTCTATGCGTACGATGTACTCCTGTAACCTTTTTATTGCTCGCCTTTTTAGTATCGATCGTATTATTTTCAGACTCTTTACTTATTCGATCCGAAACATCACAATGCCTTTTGCATTCTTCAAGCGTATCAAATCTGTTCTCATTGCCTCCACACCCGCCGTAGATGAACTTTTCGCAAGTTTCCAACTTTGCATCGTAGTAGAACATTTTCATCGAAGCTTTACATAGACCGACCGACGGTTCTAAGTAGCAGAGATCCGGTAGCGTGGACGCAGTGCAGTTGGTTTCACAATCGCGAAGACTTTGGAAGGAGTTCGGCGTCCCCGGGCAAATGGAATCTTGGGAATGACATGTTCCGGTGGTCTCGTTGAAGACGTAAGCCGAAGAGCCGGCACACCATACAACTTGCTTTTCCAATGAACATTCTGAAATAGAAATAAATAAATAAAAATGCAGTTATGAAAATAAATAAGACAACAAGGAGGTAGTTAACAATTAATAATTTGAGAAAAGGAAAGGTATAGTTTGTTGCAGATAAAGATTCTAACGGTCAATGCTGGGTAAGTACAGCTAGTTATTTCTATTGATATATGTTTCTTTTTTTTTATAAATGTTGCAGCCTTAAAGGGCTGAAAATAAATAAGACAACCGGGAGGTAGTTAACAATTTGATAAGTGTTTCAAGTACAAAATGTTTGAAACAGACGTGGTGGCGGGTATGAGCTTAAAATTAGGGCCGCTTATGAAAAAAATAAATTATGAGATACAAATAGACATTGAGTTGACAGTAGAGAGTGTGGGGGTGGTGGCGGTTGAAGTTACAAGATCCTTAGGTAGGCGGAGAAATATTACAATAATTGTGGAAGGAGTGGAGGGGGACATTGGTAGCGATTAGAATTGATTTAAGTTTAAGATCACACGCCACCACCTATTGTTTCAAACATTTTGTACTTGTGTTTGTTTAAATTATATATATATATATATATATATATATATATATATATATATATATATATATATATATATATATATTATAATATAAAATGAAGTAATAAAATAAGGTGTCAATCAAATTTTATTAGAATTCAAAGTTCAAGCAAAGTATCCTTAAGTCCTTAGCTCATGAGTTTTCAAAGATAATTCTTCTCTTCAGAGGACCATTACCGCAGTTATACTACTACAGGTAAAAATTACGCTTTGAAAATATATAAAATTATATACACAAATACATAAAAATACATAACATCAAAACATATCAACCCAAAAACATACTTTTTGTTGAATCCATACAGTCCATCCAGGTCATACATATTGAGAAGCATAATCAGGAAAGACATTACTCCAAGTTACAAACAGCAGTAAGGAGAAGAATTTTCTTTGAAAACCCATGGGTTAAGGACTTTCAATTACTTGGCTTGAACATTGAATTCTAATAAAATTTGATTCGCACCTTATTTTATTACTTCATTTTATATTATGCTATTAATGCTCTATCCAGTATATTGAGCTTCAGTTTTATCCGGATGTTCACTAATTTAAGATATTAGTTGCCTCTAATATCTTTTGTTGGATTAACTTATATATATATATATATATATATATATATATATATATATATATATATATATATATATATATATAAGACACTAATTCAGTTTTCGTACATTTCAGCGTCTTCCGACTATATTAGGGGGTGAAACGAGGGGAGGGGTCAGTAAAAACAAAGAAATTGATATGGTGTTATGAGGAGGGTGAAAACATACATAGCACTGATCTTAATTCAATCCCGAGCAACGCCAGGTCGCCCTGCTAGTTTATAATAAATGCTCGTCAATGTGACTATAATTTTTATAGCTGTGGGTAACATGGGCGTTTTATGACACGGACGCACTGGTATTTAAATAACTTTTTACTGTCGCCAAACAAACTTGTAAAATACCTCCCTTGGTCACGTTTAAAAGAAATAAATAATAAAGCACGGTCCCCAATTTGTTATGAATAAAAAACAAAAAAAAATAGGAAAAAAAAAAGGAAAAAAGAAGAAAAAAGAAGAAAAAGAAGAAAAAAGAAGAAAAAGAAGAAAAAGAAAAAAAGAAAGAAAGAAAAAAGAAGGAAAAAAGAAGGGAAAAAAGAAGGGAAAAAAGAAGAAAAAAAGAAAGAAAAAAGAAGGAAAAAAAGAAAAAGAAAAAGAAGAAAAAGAAAGAAAGAAGAAAAAAGAAGAAAAAGAAAAAAAGACAGAAAGAAAAAAGAAGGAAAAAAGAAGGGAAAAAAGAAGGGAAAAAAGAAGAAAAAGAAGAAAAAAAAGAAAAAAGAAGGAAAAAAGAAGAAAAAGAAGAAGAAAAGAAAGAAAGAAAAAAGAAGAAAAAAAGAAAAAAAGAAAAAAGAAGAAAAAAAGAAAAAAAGAAGAAAGAAAGAAAAAATAAAGAAGAAGAAAGAAAAAGAAAAAAAAGAAGAAAAAGAAGAAGAAGAAAAAAAAAGAAGTAAATTCGTGATATGTTTTCTTTTTTTATTTTATTTTTTTATTTAATCTTTAATTCTCCGGAAGAGAACAAGCACGTGATACGTGATATAAATAAACTAGCTAATATTGCCTCAGTCACACGACGCAACTTCGCTCGCCGCTACTTGTAGCAGCGAGTACTCGTCGCAGCGACTGAGTTGGTTACATTCTTGTAGCATCGAGTCGACTACCCGTCCAACAATTCCGTGCCTTTGTACACAGCGCAGACATGTTGCGGGTCAGGCGCCAGATATTCTTTTCAAAACCAAACAAGTTTTAGTTTATAAACATCGTCGGTTCCTTTTCTACTTTTCACAGATTTCTTCAATTTATTAATTTCATTCCTATACGCATCCTTCAAGTTCTTCATCTTCTCTTTCAAATTATCTTCGCCAGGAATCTCAAAACCAGCCTCAATTAGTTCATTCATTAAACATTTAAAATTGTAATCCCTCGCATTTTTCTTCATATCCTGTATATTGTCTGTATTCCATGAACTTTCGTAGTTTCTGTAAATATCCAGAAATCTACTGATTTCATTAGTTAACCACTTCAAACTTTATTTTTCTGTCATGGCAACTGTGAGGTCATAGAAGCGAATATTGATTCGTAGCAGCCGTTATTAGGTCTTCAAATATCATAAAATCCTGCGATGCCAGATCACGTGATCATGAAATCTCTCAATACCAGGTCACATGATCATGAAATCGTGCGATACCAGGTAACGTGATCATGAAATCACACACTACTTTAGTCACGGCGAGTAAACTAGTCGCCAGTTGGATGTACTACTTGCGACTAACCGGTCACACGATGCGACTAGGCTGCCACTACTCGCCGCTACTGCAGTAGTGGAAGCAAAGTCGCCTCATGTGACCGGGGCTTTAATCTCACGGCAATTTAGCTATTTATGAAGGTTTTGAAAATATCAATGTCAGTTATTTTTTTTTATTTTTTCGTTGTCGTTTTTTTGGCGGCCATTGCATTAGGTTGGCGACTCTTTTTGGACCTTGTCTAAGAGAGAAAGACTAGTGGATGATGCACCAACCCAGATGTGACAACAATACTCCATGCATGGGCGGATGGTAGCTTTGTAGAGATACAGGATAATGTCAGGTGTGAGGAGTTTACTAGCACGGTAGAGGGGGCCCACTTTCTTTGCAGAAGCCCCGGCAATGTCTTCAATGTATTTGTTCCAATTCATGTTACCTGTGAATGTTAGGCTGAGGAGTTTGAATGTTGGGCTCTCAGGTAGGGTGTTATTTGTCATGGCGATCGGTGGTTGAAGAGGTTTTTTGTAGTTATTGAAGGAAAGGAGCTTTGTCTTTGCTTGGATGAACGGCCAGCAAGGACAACCTGGATATTTCTTTTGGTTAGGAAGGATCTTATTATATCAAATATTCGTCCAGTAATACCATATGAGTGAATGTTTATGAGAAGCCCATTACCTATGCAAATTGCCTACCAACCAGAGCCATCTATCTTTAGAGTCTCCAAACCGCCAATCAGATAACTCAATTGACAACTAAACCACACCACCTATGCAAATTGACTATCAGTCAGAGCCATCTATGTTTATAGACTCCAAACAACCAATCTGCAAAGAGGAGATAACTCAATTGACGACTAAACCACAGTATGCATTTACTAAAACATACTGTTTAATTTGTTTTGGACCGGCTTAAAAGAGGAGCCCTCCATTATGATCAGGAAAGGCTTATAATGGTTGCCCAAGACCAATGCCTTATGACTAATGCATTTAAAAAGAGGGCAGGACTTAGATAACAGGTGCCGGTTTTGCCACACTGAAGTGGAGAGTGTGAATCACTTGATATCCAGCTGCAAAATTATGTCAGCTACACAACGCGCCATGATGGTGTGTGCAAATACATACACTGGAACATCTGTAAAAATCTAAACATTCAATGTAGCACCAAGTCCTGGGAACATCTACCGGAGAGGACTGTGGGAAACGATAAGTATACTATACATTATGATTATGTGGTTCCCACATCTACCTACCTGGGAAATGCAGAAGCAAAACCGGACATAGTCATATTAAATAAGGCAGAAATAGAGGCAACACTGATTGAGGTGAGTGTTCCAAATGACAGTGGCTTAAACAGAGCAGAGAGGGAGAATGTGACAAAATACCTAATGTATGATATGAAGAGAAACTGGAACCTCAAAAACATCAACATTATCCCAGTTATAATAGGAGCTAAAAATCCTCATGAAGGAAAATTTCAAAAGGTATCTGGAAAGTATTCCCGGAAAACCAAGTGCAAAAGAAATCCAAATAATTGCAATTAAGGGAACGGTCAAAATCCTTAAAAGAGCACTCGGTTGGAGCCTCTAAATAGCAGGGGATAGTCTGGCATTTGGAAGAATGCCCCGTCCCTATGCTAACGAAAACAGAAATAAGAAAATTTAATTAGAATTTCGACAAAAAAAAAGTACTTTTTGAATATTTATTGGTGAAAATTTTACTTTGAATTTCAATGAGATATAAAAATATTTCCCATGACGGTAAAAGATTGTCTAAAGTTAATCTAGCAACAAAATAGTTTATGTTTAGTAAAGAGTGATGTATAAATGGCGAAAGTATGACTTACTGTGAGTTTGGGTTCCAGAACACATAACGGCCAGTAAAAACAGGAACAAGAAAGATGGACTTGCCATCTTTTCTTTGTCGTGGGTGAAACAGATGATCTTTAATCTGAAGGAAAGAGAAAGGAAAGAAAATTAAAAAGAAAATTATTCAAAAAAGAAAGCTGTTATTTCATATTAAACCAAATTATATGTTATTGTTCGTAACAACATGCTGCAACGATCAACTAAAAGAACTGACGAACCAGAATAAGAAAAAGCTATCGATAACAAATTCAGGAAAGGGACCGACTTTACTTTATATATTAGATAAACACAACTTTCTGACAGTTTATTTTTTAAGAACCAGTACTAAGCAACTTGAACTGGCCAACAACACTCTATGACGTTGATCCTATCAATAATGAAAGTATTCTGAGAGTAAAATGTTCTAAGAGCAATGTATTCTAGGAATATAAATAATTATATTTGACGAGTTTATTTGGCGTTAAATAACCCATAGATGGTTGATATGCCGTAAACCAAACCAAACCTATCAGTAGCGAGACTTTGAAGAACGTTCAGAAAAATCACACAAGATGTAGAAGTCAGTATTATTTACTCCTCTCCAGGAGTTAGGCACAAGGCCAGTTTTATCTTACTCCCACAAGTAAGATGTGACCCAAGATGGGGTCGAGAAAGTGGGGTTTGAAAAGCCAGCGCTCGAGAGGTGAGCACTCTGGTCATTTAAAAATTGCCTGGGCAGCCCCGTCGGCATTCCCCGGTAGGGGCGCCTCAGACAGTAAGCAATAAACTTACTCCTCCCCAAAGAGGGGAG
>OY744543.1:76029601-76039601 GCA_963556195.1 Sepiola atlantica | reverse complement strand
CCTTCGACGTAAATTCACTAGACTAACTCGACATTCTACTAAATCTCATTCATTCACTGTGGAGGTCCCCTGATGCCGGAGAGCATTCTACTCAAATAGCTTCTTTCCTCGTGCTGCTGGCCTCTGGAACTCCCCCCTGCCCCCTGTTTCCCCGACAGTACTGACATGCAGAAATTTAAAACTAATGTAAACAGACATCTCGCTGCTCAGATCCCAATTTAAGCTGAACCACCAATCCTTCTCCCCTTTTCCTTTTTCTCAGTAGCCCCTTACGTTTACAGTGGCGTCCTGCCTTGTTTGGGGAGAATCATGTAAAAAATTCAAAAAAATTTAAAAAATTTATCATAAAGCAAAACAGAACGCCACTAATGTGGTAGGAGATGAACGGGTTCATAACATGCGGTAAAACATGGTATGAAAGTCGTTATTTAACGCCTAGCCACAATAGGAGTATGTGACACAAGGTCGGAAAGTGGGATTTGAAAAGCCAGCGCCCGAGAAGGTGAGCGCTCTGGCCATTAAAAATTTCCTGGACAGCCCCGTCGGCATTCCCCGGTAGGGGCGCCTCAGACAGCAAGCTACAAACTTACTCCTCCCCAAAGAGGGGAGGCAAAGCCTGGGAGGGTGGACCTCCTAGAACTGCACAGGACAGACCCAAAGACCGGCGGAATCATGCCCGAAGGCCAAGACAATACCGGTCTGTAGGGTGCAGTAACCATCGGAACAGATACTACACATGGTATGAAAGTCTCTCCTGAGTCGCTACAACCAGTGGTATTTATTATACCTGGTTGATTCCATCAGTTCTCCAATAGGGGTGATTTGTACCCCACAATAGTTTTTTTCTTTTCTTCTTTCTGTCAAGCTTTTCAGGGTGTTTCCATGTGATCGCTTAAAAAAGTTAGAATATATTTGGGGTGGGGGGGTAGTTTAGCGGAGGATGTTAATCTACAATCATACCAAAATACGAATCTCTATTTTTCTTTTCGTAATCTGGACAGATCACTGCTACTATTTTTTTTATTTATTTGTCAATGAAAATAGTGAAAAGGTATTTGTAAACATTAAAAAATAAGTTCGTTTAAAATTTATAAATTAGGCATTAACTTAATTAATAAAAAGTTTTTTTTATTTTATTTTTCACGAAAAATGTAAAAGCTGCAAAAAGAGGGCGAGAGAAAAGGGGCAAGGATAGATAGATAGATAGATAGATAGATAGATAGAGAGAGAGAGACAGACAGAGACAGAGACAGAGACAGAGACAGAGAGAGAGAGAGAGGGAGACTCTCCCTCCCCCTTTCTCTTCTCGCTTCTGCCTCGACCTTCGGTAAGGTCGTCAGCAAGCGCGTGTAGTTTTTCAACTTAATGTGTTTTAGTTATTTTTCCGATTTATTTATTAAATAACTTTAACGAATTACTGTCAATATAGACAAAACTATGGCATATAGATAGCCAACATAAATCAATGCAATTCCAACTTAATAATACCAAACATTAATTATGAACAATTTAAAAAATATTTATGCTAATTAGGCAGTCAAAAGGTTCTCTCTTAATCTTTTATATTCACTATATATACAGAATATCGAAATTTAATGCTGTATTATTGATTTAAGTAACAGTAACCCGTTTTCATTAAATGTTAAATGATAAAATATATATATATATATATATATATATATATATGGGAAAATGAAAAAGGAAAACCCAAAAATGGATGTTTTTATGTGTACATCAACGTTTCGTCTTCATCAGGATGATAAAATAGAGAAAAAAATGTCATGCAAGTACAAATACATGTAGGGTAGACATATTGGGAGGAAAAATAAAATAAAATAATGGCCACTACTGGGTGGACGTCCCTACTTGTTGGAGAATAAAAATGAATGTAGTAGCCATTATTTTATTTTATTTCATTATTCCTCCCAATATGTCTACCCTACATGTATTTGTACTTGCATGACATTTTTTTCTCTATTTATAAGACTTCATCAGGATGATAAAATAAAGACGAAACGTTGATGTACACATAAAAACATCCATTTTTTGGTTTTCCTTTTTCATTTTCCCATCACGTCGGATTACCTTCATCCTTCTCTTCCCATATATATATATATATATATATATATATGGAATGTAAGCTACACAGAGGCGTCCAATTATTCATCTACTTCTTTCGTAAGATGGTAGGAAAACTCCCAGCAGAATGCTCAATTAATTGAGAAAATCAGAAGAATTAAACGCGTAATATTTATTTACTATTCGATACAGAAAATCAGTACAACATCAGTACCATTGGTTTCAAGCTCAGAAGCTGAAGATAGCTGAGAGGTCAACACCTTCTAAGCTTGAAACCAAGGGTACTGATGTTGCGCTGATATATATATATATAAGTCAGGTTCATTTTATATTTCAATAACCATGGTTTTATTTCATTATTTTTTTATTTATTTTTCACAGTTCCAAAAAACATAACATTTCTGTGAGATATATTTTTACGGTCCGTTTCATATATATATATATATATATATATATATATATATATATATATATATATATATATATTATAAAACTATATCTATAGATAGTAAGCTACACAGAGGCGATGTCCTGCAGAAATGAAACATGGACGCCTCTGTTAATCTTATTTTCTATTGATATATTGTAATACTACTACTACTAGGATCTACTCACGTATTGAGCACTGTTGAAGTAAATACTGAAAATATATGCACAATATATTTATCACTTTATGATATTATATATGTATATACTTGAAATAGTAAATTATATATATATATATATATATATATATATACTTCTTTGTAATATAGCAGGAAAAATCTCAGCAGAGTGCTCGATTAATTGAGAATTATAGTTAAAAATTAAAAATGAAGTGCATAATATTTATTTATTTTGGTACAAAAAAATGAGTACAACATTCGTACCGTCGGTTTCAAGCACAGAAGGACTTAGCCATCCGGCTCTCTTCCGTTTCTGTTGTCATCAGATGACAACAGAAGCTGAAGAGAGCCGGATGCTTAAGTCTTTCTGTGCTTGAAACCGACGGTACGAATGTTGTACTCATTTTTCTGTACCAATATATATATATATATATATATATATATATATATATATATATATATATATATATAGAGAGAGAGAGAGAGAGAGGGGGGGGAAGAGACACAGACAGAGATAGAGACAGAGACAGAGAGACAGACAGACAGACAGACAGACAGACAGACAGACAGACAGATAGGCAGACAAACAGACAGACAGAGACAGAGAGGGAAGAGAGAGGGGTTCGGGATGAGAGAGTTTACATCGGTTCAATCTTATACTGATCTTTGATGAATACATAGTTTACTTTGTGCCTTCGTAAATATATATTTTTCAACCTAAATTTAAAGGTTTTGATAGATTTGTGACGTATGGATATATTAAACATATAAACATTAAATAACATATTAAACATGTAAACATATCAAATATATTTTTTCATATATATATATATATATATATATATATATATATATATATATATATATATATATATAAGAGAGTGTGGGCAAGATAGAGTTTACATCGGTTCAATTTTCAATACTGATCTTTGATTAAAAAAAAAATAGTTTACCTGGTGTCGCTGTATTCCGTTGGTTCAGAGGTAAGTTCTGGCCGATTTTTTTTTTCCCCTCTCTCTCTCTCTCTCTCTCTCTCTCTCTCTCTCTCTCTCTCTCTCTCTCTCTCGCTCGCTCGCAAAACGAAATTTAAACCTGAAGTTTGAGGTCAGCACTGACTTCGGGTGTTCTTTCGCCGTTCCCTTAGAGTGTCATGTTTACGTAACGCTTGGCCACGTGACCTGGCAGCTGCGTCGACGTCACACCTTTCGTGTGAATCTTCTCAAACTGTTCTCCCAAACGTAGATACAAAAAAAAAGAAGAAAAGAAAAAAAGAAAGTTTGTTTTTTTTTAAAGAAAGAGAAAGAAAGAAAGAAAGAAAGAAGCAGAAAAGACGCAGTAAATACAGATACGAATCCCTGTATTTATATAATGGCGACTTTGCGTGTCTTTGATTGTAATCAGGTGTCTTTTGTTTTGTTTGGAAAGTGTTCTTTTAACTTTTCGCGTAGGATTGGTCAATGGTCCAGAATAGCCTACGACATTATCGCCTTGAGACTGGAAACATCGATCTCACATCTGAAACAGAGGCTCATATATAGACGGTGTATCATTCTCGCGCAGTTATTTTTAGATCCGTCAATCAAAAATACTCGATTCCCATTCGATATCCATATATTTTTGTACTAGTCATGTGACCGCGTGTTCAACGAATAAGAAATAATAATGGTTCCCCGCCCCCTTCTTTAAAAAAAAATGACCGTTTCAGTCGACATAATGTATATTTACAAATATCACTTGTGTACCATTTGGCCCTCTTGGGGAGCGAGTGGGGGTGGAGGTGAATGAATACCTATTACACATTTAAAAATAATTTAACTAAACCGTTGTCCTCCCAATTAAAAATGTTGAACTTCAAAATAAAAATCGCAACTTTTTAAAATCATCTTCAAAATATTTAAATTGATATTCAAATTAAAAAATGATATTCAAATTTAAAAAATGATATTCAAATTTAAAAAATGATATTCAAATTTAAAAATGATATTCAAATTAAAAAAATGATATTCAAATTAAAAAAATGATATTCAAATTTAAAAATGATATTCAAATTAAAAAATTGATATTCAATTAAAAAAATGATATTCAATTAAAAAATTTGATATTCAAATTAAAAAATGATATTCAAATTAAAAAATGATATCCAATTTAAAAAATTGATATTCAAATTAAAAAATGATTCTCCTGGGATAAACTAGAAATCGTTTTTTTTTTTGTTTTGTTTTGTTTTAAGAAACGTTGTTTTAGTCCCTCTCTCCAATTTACAAATCGAATTTGTTCGTTTAAAGTTAATCTTTAGGTTGAAATGAATCGTTTATATTTCGTTAACTTGAAATTGGCCACCCTCCATTTTAATTCAGGAACCTCTGATTTTTGTGAAATTTTAACAAAGGGTATTAGGCATAAATTGGTACTGACCCAATTTCCGTGAACTTCGCGTCGGAAGCGTTCGGACATGTTACGTAAACACCCGAGAGATGACGAGCCGATAACTTCGATATGTTGCTGCGTCGTATTTATTTATTATTTTTTTTTTCAGTTATATTTTCAAGAAAGATTGAAAAAAAACAACAAAAAAACGAGCAAAACATAGCGAAATTACTGTTAATAAATAAATAAATTTTATTTTCTGTGTAAAAAAAAACAAACAACAAAGCGAAACAACTGTTAATAAATAATGTTTTTGTTTGTCTTTTTTTAAATCTTGTGTCTTTAATCAATTTAAATATTGATTAGAAAAGTTGTCGTCTGGTTACTGATTGGCTAATCGCTCGACATCTCTGTGGCACCATTCGGCATGCCCGAACGTTGCCGACGCGAAGTTCACGGAAGTTAGGTCAGGATCGATAGAAGTACCCATAAATTAATAAATATTCTTCCAATTTCAGTTTCTTTGGGGTATTTTAAATGGTCTTTACGGGAGAGGTGTATGATATGGATCAACCTTCCATTTAAACATTCAAATATATCAGATTTGCATTGAATTAGATCGACCAATTAAGTCAGATTCCCTGAATTTCAATTTCTTTACAAGACTCCTTAAGCTTAGGCCTTACTTTTAAGACATTTTCTAGAATCAAAATCATGTAATGGATTTTGATCAAAATTGGAATGTGGCATCAGGTTTATCATCATTATATTCTGATTTTAATTTTCGTAAATATGTTTTTTTTTTCATTTTACTTCAGTGTAAAGTCTCAGAAGTCAAGGGACGCCTTCCTGGGGCCAACACTTGATCTCTATACATAGATATTCGAATGTTCCATTAAAGTTCTCCTTTATCTCTCAAACGTTGAGTTAGTAAAGAAGTTAAGAACATTCATTTTCCTCTCCCCAATTGACCAGTTAACTATGTTATTGTATATCTTTCTTGTAGTCTCTTGGTCTTGCCGGATTCCAGGACAAGAATTCATCTAGTCTGGTGGAATATCCAGCAAAGGAAATCAATTGGAGAATGTTCATCATTCCTCGTATAAACCAGTGTATATCTGTGTCGAGTGGATCTTATTTGGGCTTCGAATACTATGTTATTTTGAATATTTGGTCAGGGTTTACTTGTAGGGGGAAATAACCTCATTTCAGGTTGTCCTGACAAACCCTTGTACAGAGAGACCGAACACACTCGAGGGTTGTGTCTAGTAAGTAATTCAATCTATACCATAGATAGATATTGTATATATATATATATATATATATATATATATATATATATATATATATATATATATATATATATATATATATATATATATATACTTCTTTTTAATATAGTAGGAAAAATCCCAGCAGAGTGCTCGATTAATTAAGAATTAAAGTTAAAAATTCAGAGCATAATATTTATTTATTTTAGTACAGAAAAATTAGTACAACATTCGTACCGTCGGTTTCAAGCACGGAAAGTCTTAGCCATCCGGCTCTTTTCAGCTTCTGTTGTCATCTGTTTTGGAAATGTGAAGTCACATGACACTCTCGTTGGGACGCGTTATTTGCTCAGTGTGTTGTGTGTGTTTGTTTAAATTTAAATGTGTGTTTGTTTAAATTTAAATTTAAACTGTCGAGATTTAAAACCGTCGAGATTTAAAACTGTCGAGATTTAAAACCGGAGGAGATTTGGAATATAAAATTAAAGAGAATAAAAATAAAAATAAAATAAAAATAAAAATAAAATAAAAAATAAAATTTGAAAATAAAAAATAAAAAAGTTTCTATGTAATTCCCGTGAGCCAATTTTATGAATTGGTATCATTGGCCGTTACTGTTTTTGGGTTTGGAGATGTGCGTTCTAAAAGGAGGGAGAAAAAGAACAGAGAAAAAAGAGGTTCAAGGGAAACCGTTAATTAATATCGTGTTAAAATTCTTTTAGACAACCCGAAGTTATTTTAATAAAGAAATTGCTGGATCTAAGGGAGGTAACTTTGTTGGAAGTATAAAGGTTTGAGGTCGTTTAAATAGATTTGTTAGATTAGTCTGATAAATGAGAAATAAATAAATATTTTTGTGAAAGTCGAAGTTTTTGCTCTTGAAATTTATGTGGATATGGGTTGATGAGGTGTTTGTTCGTATTTTTTTATTTATTTATATTAGTAATGATGGGAAGCAGAGGGTGGAGTAGCTAGACTTATGTGAATCGGTCAGTCCAGTTTATGAGTAGTGCTTGTCTTTTGTGGATACATACTTAAAGATTTCATCGCGGATATTCAAACAGGTTGTATTCGGATCAATGATGGCCGTTGAAATGTGGTATTTTTCAGCGTCACATCGAGGACATCAGGTTGGAGAGAAGGATGGTTTTCTCTCAATTATTTTCCATTTGATGGTGAAGGGTGTATTTTTTTCTTTAAGTTGCCATATTCGGGTTGCGAGTGCCGTATTTGCCTTGTTTTGTATCTGAAGGAGTTTCTGTGTACGTATAATATTTGTTTTAAGTTTCCCTTCGTCATTCTAATGTATTTTTCTGCACTACCGGTATTCTGGTTTGTGACGGTTGCTTTATATATGATTGAATCTATTTTGCAATTTCCCTCTAGAGGGCAGTTGCTTTTGTCTTGGCACGAGCAGCCTGCGTTTTTATTTTTTATTTTTATTTTTATTTTCAAATTTTATTTTTTATTTTATTTTTATTTTTATTTTATTTTTATTTTTATTCTCTTTAATTTTATATTCCAAATCTCCTTCGGTTTTAAATCTCAACAGTTTCATTACACTAAATTTAAATTCAAACGAACACACACAACACGCTGAGCAAATAACGCGTCCCAACAAGAGTGTCATGTGACTTCACATTTCCAAAACAGATGACAACAGAAGCTGAAGAGAGCCGGATGGCTAAGACTTTCCGTGCTTGAAACCGACGGTACGAATGTTGTACTAATATAATATATATATATATATATATATATATATATATATATATATATATATATATATATATATATATATTGATGCATATATTTGTGTGTATATGTAGTAATAAATATACAGATACACATGCAAATCACAGAATTTCGACTTTAGATATAGACCCCTAAAAGATATGTTGAGTCAGTAAAAAAGTGAAAAACATTAATGCTCCTCTCCCCAATGTACTACTTAACTATGTTTTTTTTGGGGGGGGGGGTTCAGATAGGCACATCCCTTAAATGATAAAGTTTTTAAAAAAATGGACCCATCTTACTCACCATATTTTCCAGAATATATATTCCAAAATTTATAATGATCCGTTCATTAGTTTAAGAGATTAGAAGTTTGTGAGGGGGCGGGTATGCGTGAGGACCCTTAAATGGTAAAGTTTAGAAAAATATGTGTCAATGTTACCCACCGTATCTTTTAGAATATATATTCCAAAATTCATAATCATCCGTTCATTCGTTTAAATTAACCTGTATATATATATATACAGATATATCCCTTTATTGTTAAATTTTACTTCAGTCGAAGTTCTCAGAAATCAAGGGGCCACTTCCCGGGGCTAATATTTGATCTATATATGAGATACATACTGTTGTGGTGGCAACCACTCATTTGCATATACGAATAACGTTACACTATAAATGGCAAGCCTAGGTTGGCCTTAGTGTGTGTTACCTAAATGCCACCGGAAGTGACGCCGAAGAGCGTACATGTCCTCCCACCAAGACTCTCTGACTCGACACCTTCATTTGTACATACTGTAACTATACCTTTTCTTTAATACACTTATTATTGCATTCTCCTTGTTGTTTGCGTCTTCATTGTATTCCTCACTAATTATTGTTCAACCTTGCAACCACAACACATACATATTCGAATATTCTATTAAAGTTCTCCTTTATTTCTCAAACGTTGAGTTAGTAAAGCAGTTAAGAACATTAATGTTTCTCTCCCCAATTGACCATTAAACTATGTTATTGTATATCTTTCTTGTAGTCTCTTGGTCTTACCGGATTCCAGGACAAGAATTCATCTAGTCTGGTGGAGTATCCAGCTAAGTGATGTTACTTGAGGTAACATCACTGGTAGAAGGTGCACCATTTTTTCGTATAAGCCCGTGTTTAGGGGATCTTATTTGGGCTTGGAATACTATGTTATTTGGAATATTTGGTCAGGGTTTACTTGTAGAGTGAAGTATCCGCATGTCAAGTTGTCCTGACAAACCCTTTTACAGAGAGACCAACGCCACTCGAGGATGGTGTCTAGTAGGTTATTCAAACTTCTCCATATAGATATATATTTTTGTTGTTGTTTCATTTTACTTCAGTCGAAGTTCTCAGAAATCAAGGGGTCCCTTCCTAAGGCTAACATTTGATCTCTATATGTGATACATAGTTATTTGAATATTCCATTAATGTTCTCCTTTACATGTCAAACGTTGAGTTAGTAAAGAAGTTAAGAATATTAATTTTCCTCTCCCCAATTGACCAGTTAATTATGTTATTGTATATCTTTCTTGTTGTCTCTTGGTTTTACCGGATTCAAGGACAAGAATTCATCTAGTCTGGTGGAGTATCCACCTAAGTGCTGTTACTATAAGCAACATCACTTGGAGAAAGTGCACAATTCCTCGTATGAGTCAGTGTATCGCTGTGTCGACGGGATCTTAATTGGGCTTCGAATACTATGATGCTGTTCGAAATTCCCGATTCCGATACAATTACCGATTTCGATTTTTTTAAAGCATCTAAATATTTAGTTATAAAGTTGTTTTTTATTTTTTATTTTTTTCGGATGATAGTAAAAAAACCGATGTATACTTATATGTGGATATATTTTCGCAAATAAAAAAAAATACATTTGTTGGGGGGGGGGGGTCTACAGATTTTTGTTTTGTTGTTGTCTTTACA
>OY744543.1:75992101-76024601 GCA_963556195.1 Sepiola atlantica | reverse complement strand
TACTGTCTCAGTCCCCATAAGGATTAGACAAGATTGACTTGCACCCTTGGGATTTTGTTCTCATTTTCTAATGAGTCTGTTTCAATTGTAGTTGTGGTCTGTGGTACAACTGAGGTACCGAAAAAAATAATGGACATATTTGCATCTGTCCATAAAAAGCCTTTGCCCATTTCACAAGACATTATATTCTTGGCTTCAAATGGACGGACATTAATACCAAAGCATTTATCACTTGACGTGGTTGTACACCATCTGTCTGGATCTGACCAGTTGATTAGTTTGTTCAATTGTTTTAGACATTGTGCTTCTCAGTCGGTTTTAAATCACAATACCGTACAAGCTAAATTTGTGATGAATCGCGAAGGAAATTCTCTTCCATCCAATATCTGGACAGGTATTGCAACAAATTTGATATGTGACAATAATGATTTTCGTGAGGAAACCTTTTCTTGACATGAAACAACTCACAACAGAAACGGTCGAATTACACAAAACAATGTCTGTCATGTATCAATCTAACGATGTTCTTCTAACATCTCAAATATATCTATGAAAAGAACAAGGGAAAAAAAACATTGGAACCACCAGAAATAAATATGGCTGGACACTTTAAAAGAAAAGGGAGATGTCTAGAAAATGAGTCGTCATGCAAATTAAATATACCATTCAACTATGGTAATAAGTTAGGGTTACGGTTAGGTTAGGGTAATAAGTTAGGGTTACGGTTAGGTTTAGGATAATAAGTTACGGTTAGGGTTAGGGTAATAAGTTAGGGTTACGGTTAGGTTTAGGATAATAAGTTAAGGTTAGGGTTAGGGTAATAAGTTAGGGTTACGGTTAGGTTTAGGATAATAAGTTAAGGTTAGGGTTAGGGTAATAAGTTAGGGTAAGGGTTAGAGTAGGGTAATACGTTAGGGTTAGGGTAATAAGTTAAAGTTAAGGTAAGGGTTAGGGTAATAAATTAGGGTTAGAGTAATAAGTTAGGTTTAAGGTTAGGTTTTTGGTAATAAATTAGGGTTACGGTTAGAGTTAAATTAATAAGTTAGGGTTAGGGTAATAAGTTAGGGGTACGGTTAGGTTTAGGGTAATAAGTTAAGGTTATGGTTAAGGTTAGGGTAATAAATTAAAGTTAAGGTGAAGGTTAGGGTTAAGGTTAGGATTAGGGTAATAAGTTAGGGTTAAGGTTAGTGTTAGGGTAATAAGTTAGGGTTAGGTTAGGGTTACGGTAATAAGTTAGGGTTACGGTAATAAGTTAGGGTTACGGTTAGGGTTAGAGTTAGAGTAATAAGTTAGGGTTAAGGTTAGGGTTAGGATGATAAGTTAGTGTTACGGTTATGGTTAGGGTAATTAGTTAGGGTTAGGGGAATAAGTTAAGGCTAGGGTAGGGTAATAAATTAGGGTTTGGGTAAAGTAATAAGTTAGGGTTAGGGTTTTGGTAATACTTCAGGGTTAGGGTTAGGGTAGGGTAATACGTTAGGGTAATAAGTTAGGGTTAGGATAGTGTAGGTTAATAAGTGAAACAAAAATGAAAGTAAAAAAAACTCCCAGGCAACGCCAGGTAGATACACCTTGTAGAATATAATCTGCTAACTTTCATCTTTGTTTTATTTCTTGTTGTTTTTTTTTTATTTTTCCATTTTTGTTTTTTTTTTGTTCACTTTCTTCTTTGCCATCACGATTATTTATTTTTGTTTCTATCTTTCAGAAGTTACGAATTCAAACCCGATACGAATAGTCGGTAAATGGAATCGCCCGGCGTTATTATTGTTAAATCGCTGCACATCAATAGAAACGGGAATTATTTTATGACACCCTGACATGAAGCGGTTGAACATCAAAGAAACCCGTTCCTATTATTATGACAGAACCGAATTATCCCCAAAATTGTATTTTCATTTCGACAGCTTCTAAAATCCCTTATTGACATTTCTGCACCGGCATTTTCAAATCTGTCGGCTTTTTTTGATAACTCCGACGACATATTACTTCAAACGCTAAAAATGCGCGGCGTATCAATATTTACAATTTCTTCAATGACTTAAATTCTAAATAGGATACGGATGTTGGCTGGTTACCAAAGAGATGTGAACAGTGAGTCCTTATTTTATTGTCTCCCCCCCCCCCCACCTCCCGCAAGGGCAGAGTTGGACACAAGGTCAGTTTTTGATGTGGTAAAAATCCAGCTCTCCAAAAAAGGGTAACTCTGGATTGGGACAAAAAGATTTTTGTAATTACCTCAGTCTAGAAGGATTTCTCCTTCACTCACAGAGGACATAGCAACAGGTGTGGTGTAGTATTAGAACATACAATACACTCTGCTCCTAGCCAAAAAGGACAAGGATTATGAGAACAGTGTGCAAAACGTTACCATTGTTCTTATTACTTGCCTCCCCTTGAGGGCAGAGCTAGCCACAAGAACGGTTTTTAATGTGTGTATGTGTGTGGGGGGGGGGGATTCTAGTTCCCCCAAAAAAGCGGCACTCTGGTTTGGAACAAAAATAAAATTTGCCGCAGTCTAGAAGGAGTTCTTCTTCACTGACCGAAGACAAAATATGAAGTGTAGTATGAGAACAAATACTACACTTTGCTCTTGGCTAAAAGGCAAAGAATACAAAGAACATGAGAAAAGTCGGCAAAACGCCACCATTGTCACCCTAGGACGCGATACCATCTTCCCAGGCATTACCTCATCCTTGAGAAATAGGGTAGCAAGGTTAATGGGCAGTGTAGAAACTTGTTATTAGTGTTAGGACGTTCCAATTCTTAATTAGAAGAATATATATATATATATATATATATATATATATATATATATATATATATATATATATATATATATATATATATATATATATATATATATATATGAAGAAGAATGGAAATGAATTGGAAGGAATTGAGCTGTATACTCTTCACAATAGGTTTTACCTTTCCTAAAAGTTCGCTTTTAGTACACCACTTATATATATATATATATATATATATATATATATATATATATATGATAATTTTTTTATTTACACAGACATGTACAAAATCTGCGACACTGGCATATCGATGTTATCGATCAACAATTACTATAAACTGAGATCTCATCAGACAGAGTTAGAATCCGATCTAAGCCTCAGATCATATTTGGTTCTCTCCAAATATGATCTGAGACTAAGATCGGATTCTAACTCTGCCTGATGAGATCTCAGTTTATAGTAACTGTTGATCGATAACATCGACATGCCAGTGTCGCAGATTTTGTACATGTCTGTGTAAATAAAAAAATTATCATATATATAAAGCTCTATTTTGATATTGAGCACTTTTTATAAACCCGGTTAAAATTCTCTGGATTACCACCCTGTGGATATTTTTATCTGTATTATTACCATTATTTTATATATATATATATATATATATATATATATATATATATATATATATATATATATATATATATATATATATATAATTTTATTTAATACGCACATAAAAGTAATCCATGGACACGTGTTTCTGGCTCACAGCCGTCATCAGCATGGCTAACTCACACAGAGATCGAACCCTCGATGTCGATGTCTATAGTCCAGCGTCCCACCACTGTACCAAGACGCTCTGTGTAGAAATATGTGCGATTTTTATAATCCAAATATACGATGTATTTCCATGTAATTATTTTTATAGGTGATTGCAGCGTTAGATGTTGTTAGCTTACTTATTATTTCAATTGTTTCACTTCCTAAGTGATTAAGATGCAGAAAAACTGCACTACTTTTATGTGCGTATTAAATAAAATTATATATATTAACGTAAAAAAAAAAATACGTCCTATAAGTTGAGGGCGACTAGTAGTGCAGTTTCTCTGCATCTTAATCACTTAGTTTATCCGCTATCACGTGACAATCTCCCGTGGCCTATGGGACTAAAACGAACGCTTACAAATTCAAGGTGTCTCTCTGAACCGGGTTCGCGCCCTGTGACCGTCCGATACGTTGAAACGGCGTCGTACGTAGGTAAAATATTAAAAATATTAAAAATATGGTTTAATATATATGAAGTGTAAAATTAATATTAATATTTCCCAAACAGGGGTCGGCTGTTAAGCTCATATGTGGAGGGGGTCTGTTTTATTTCCGGTACACATGTACCAGGAAGGAAATGAAAAGAAGAAATAAGAAAAGTAAAACACCGCGTTATTCAGTTAAATCTGTCTGCTTGGTGGGGGGGGGTCTTTAAACGACGGCGTTATTTTCTGTAGGGTGTGCTGTCTGCTACACATCCGGTAGGTATGAGAAAATGGAAAGAAAATTGAAACTAATATTCACTAGATAAATCACATTATTCTTTGTGGGTGGGGTAATTGTGCGATCGTCAATATTTTTTAGGGGTCTATATCTAAAATCGAAATTCTGTAATTTGCATATGTGTCTGTATATTTATAAATATATATATACACACACAAATATATACATCAATATATATATATATATATATATATATATATATATATATATATAAAGAGAGAGACATATACACACATATATTTCTATGGTATAGTTTGAATTACTAGACACAATCTTCGAGTGTCTTCGGTCTCTCTGTACAATGGTTTGTCAGGACAACCTGACATGAGGATATTTCCCCCTACAAGCAAATCCTGACCAAATATTCAAAATGACATAGTATTCGAAGCCCAAATAAGATCCCCTCGACACGGCTATACACTGGCTCATACAAGGAATGTTGCACCTTCTCCAATTGATTCACTTTGCTGGATACTCCACCAGACTAGACGAATTCTTGTCCTGGAATCCGGTAAGACCAAGAGACCACAAGAAAGATATACTATAACATTGTGAACTGGTCAATTGGGGAGAGGAAAATTAATGTTATTCACTTCTTTACTAACTCAACGTTTGACAGGTAAAGGAGAACTTTAATGGAATATTCGAATATTTCGCTATATATATCTAATAGAGAGGGCAAGTGTTAGCCCCAGGAAGGGGCCCCTTGATTTCTGAGAACTTCGACTGAAATAAAATTAATCAATAAAGGGATCTATCTGTATATCTAAGCAGGTTAATTTAAACGAATGAACTGATAATTATGTTTTTGGAATATATATTCTAAAGGATACGGTGGGTAATATTGGCACTTTTTTCTAAACTTTACCATTTAAGGCCCCCACCCATACCCGCCCCCAAAAAACTGACCCATGGCGAAGTAGATGTAGTACTAAGTACAATTCAGTTATAGGTGACAGTCATCTGAAGGTTGAAGGTTCAATCCCCAGTGCGGGCGATACGAAAAATTGCGAATTATTGAAAACTTCTTCCCAGTCATGGTAGATTGAAGGAGAGCACACTACCCCCGTGGATTTAATAAAGGGTTCCGTTCGAAATTCCGTCCAGATTCCCGAGTCCGACAAAAAGATTGCTGAGTTCGACAAAGTACACTTGAAGAATGTCGGAGGTTACATCGGCCGAAACGTTGTGATAAAAACACCCAAGATGAGAACAGTAGTCCGAATATACCAAATTCTACTAGTGGTAATTGTTCGCAAAACCACACAGAAACTAGGTCAGACGGTCGTCTGCTGATGATTCTGGTTGATTTATTTCTTTTGTCTTTTTATTATGTGTTCTATGTTTACGTATGGAGGAGAGACAGACAGACAGACAGACAGACAGACAGACAGACATATATACAGACAGACAGAGAGAGAGAGTGAGAGAGAGAGAGAGACAGACAGAGAGACAGACAGAGAGAGACAGAGAGAGACAGAGAGAGAGAGAGACAGACAGACAGACAGCTATACAGACAGAGAGAGAGAGACAGAGAGACAGGACAGAGAGTGAGAGAGAGAGAGACAGACAGAGAGACAGACAGAGAGAGAGAGAGACAGAGACTGTGTTCAGTTGGATAGAGAGGTGTATTCAAAAAGTAATGTGACAGAGAGAGGGGGGGGGGTAAAGAAATATATTATACACACCTTTTTTTTTTCAAATCTTCTATTTTTTTAGCCGTGCTCCCGAGCAATGCCGGGTAGCCCTGCCAGTCGTAAATATCTGGTTTTACAAACGTGTTGCAATTTCTTTCCCACAAACAGAAAAATAAATGCGATGTACTCCATTAAAATAAATTCTGAGAAAAAAAAATCCAACTTTTTTTATTTTCGGATTTCTTTTTTTTTATTTATTATTGTCTTAAATACTAACTGAGTTACAAGGCGTTGTCGACGTATTATCTATAAATAGAATTAGGTATGTGTATATGTTTATATATTTCTAGGCAGATGATTCACTCCTAAACTAATTAACCGATCATCATGAATTCACTTAATATATCTCTAACTATATATCTCTATTTATATAAAGTTAGGTATGTGTATACGTTTATATATTTGTATGTACAGGATTCACTCCTAAACTAATTAACCGATCATTATGAATTCACTTAATATATATCTAATTATATATCTCTATTTATATAAAGTTAGGTATGTGTATATGTTTATATATTTGTATGTACAGGATTCACTCCTAAACTAATTAACCGATCATCATGAATTCACATAATATATCTAATTATATATCTCTATTTATATAAAGTTAGGTATGTGTATATGTTTATATATTTGTATGTACAGGATTCACTCCTAAACTAATTAACCGATCATTATGAATTCACTTAATATATCTTAATTATTTCTTTCTGACATCAAAAGAAATTTTCATGAACATAATTTCTTTCCAAGAACCCTCAATCTGTGGGACACATTACCACGGGGCAGCTTTCCTGCAGACTACAACATGGTCGTCTTCAAATCTAACGTCAACAAATACTTGCCATCAAACTTTGTTCATTCCTTTAATCTATTTCAATCCTCTCATGAGATTATTCATCATTCAACTGACAATCCTTCCAGCTCATTCACCTTTATCCTCGAGTGGCTTTTAAAATTTTAAATGGTGACTCATTTGTAAAAAAATATATATTTAATGTTAAAGTCCGTTTGGATATTTTTATAAAAATGTTTAACAAGTGTGTTTAGTTGGACCAAAGAAGGAAAGAGACAGAAGTGTCGTCCCGTGACACAGAAGAAAAAGAGAGGGTGAATGGCGCTCAAGTGTTTATATAGTTATGCTAGCCATCCGAGATTCGCCTAAGAGAAGGCCACTGATTGGTTAAGCCAAGGAGTAAGTAGATTGCTTGAACCAATCAGCAGGTAGCTAAGAAGTCATTGATAGTTAAACAATATGGCGGCTTGTAGGAAACTGCTACAGGATGAGTTGCAGGATTTTATTTCGGTTGATACGAACTTCGGTGCATTGCGAAAAGCAAAGTCTTGGTCTTCAGGTTTTCAGTTCAAGCGAATTGAAGATTGCATATTCATTTATAGAACAGTTTTTTGGGGTGTTATTGAACTTTCTTGACTGAATCGATTTCGTTTCGTTTATTCTCCGTTACAATCTTGTTTTTTTAGGTAAACAAATTAAAAGAACTCAGTTGTAATAGGAGGCAATACAAAACTCCACATTAATCGAAACGAAATTGCTCCAGTCAAGAAAATTCAAAAGTATCCAATTTTTGCTTCTGGGACACATTTTTCAGCTGTAAAGAAAAGAATACGAATTGGCTGGCATCTCCGTGTTCAGCTCCAGTCAGTTGGAAATCCATGTGGACAGAATACTAAACTGAAAAAGGTGTAGAGTTAGGGTTGGGGTTAGGGTTAGGGTTAGGGTTAGAGTTGGGGTTGGGGTAAGGGTTGGGGTTGGGGTTGGGGTTAGAGTTGGGCTTGGGGTTAGGGTTAAGGTTAGAGTTATGGTTGGAGGTCGGGTTGTAGTTAGGGTTTAGGTTAGGTGTAGGGTTAGGTTTGGGGTTAGGGTAAGGGTTGGGGTTAGGATTTGGGTTAGGGTTGAGGTAGTGGTTGGGGTTAAGGTTGAAGTTGGGGTTGGAGTTAGGGTTGGGTTGGGTTAGAGTTTGGGTTTAGGTTAGGGTTAAGGTAAGGGTTGGTGTTGGGTTTGAGGTTAGAGTTAGGGTTGTGGTTACTGTTGGGGTTAGGGTAAGAGTTACGGTAAGGGTTAGAGTTATGGTTAGGGTTGGGGTTAGGGTTGGGAGTAAGGGTAGATTTAGAGTTGGGATTAGGATTGGGGATGGGGTTGGGGTAAACGTTAGGGATTGGGTTGGGGTTGGGGTTAATGTTGGGATGAATGTTAGGGTTCGGGTTATGGTTGGGGTTGAGGTTAGGGTTAGGGTTAGATTTATGGTTGGGGTTGGGGTCAAGGTTAGGGTTGCGTTTAGGGTTAGGGTTGGGGTTGGGGTTGTGGTTGGGGTTGTGGTTGGGGTTAAGGTTAGGGTTGGGGTTGGAGTTAAGGTTAGGGTTGGGGTTATGGTTAGGGTTGGGATTAAAGTTAGGGTTGGGTTTACGGTTACGGTTGGGGTTAGGGTTGGGGTTAGAGTGAGGGTTGGGGTTATGGTTGGGGTTACGGTTAGGGTTGGGGTTAGGGTTGTGGTTAGGGTTGGGGTTAGGGTTGAGATTGGGGTTAGATTTAGGGTTTGGGTTGGGGTTAGGGTTGGGGTTTGGGTTAAGGTGTGGGTTCGGGTTGGGGTTGGGGTTAGAGTTTGAGTTAGGGTTGGGGTTTTGGGTTTTGGGTTAGGGTTGTGGTTGGGGTTACGGTTAAGGTTAGGGGTGGGCTTTGGGTTAGGGTTGGGGTTAGGTTGGGGTTAGGTTGGGGTTGGGATTTGGGTTTGGGTTAGGGTTAGGGTTGGGTGTAGGGTTAGGTGTAGGTGTAGGATGTTGTAAAATTGTCGGGTTAGGGTTAGGGTTAGGGTTGGGTGTAGGGTTAGGTGTAGGTGTAGGATGATGTAAACTTGTCCATGCTATACACAAGAATTAGTTGTACTTACTCGGCGTTGGATTTTTACGTAGAATTTTTATTTTGGCTTGTATAATTGCCAGCCTGCTATCACTTTGCAAAATTCGCTACTTTAAATACTTGAACCATTAATTTAAAATAATAAACATTTCATTCATAACTTTGCTGTAAACACAAAGCAATATATGTTTAATTCATTCACATAGATAAACATTAACATTTTGGATACAATTTCTTTTCATGCGACCGTAAAGAAACGAAAGAAAAGAAAGAAAAAATCAATTGGTCTTTGCACTTACTATTCAGAAATAAATCACAACTTGTTGAAAATAAAGTATGCCCCTCTAAAGGAAACAACTTTTGAACACAAATGCTAAATATTTGTTCAGCTCATCTCATCATCTACAAAGGCTCTGCCTGATCTAATCCCAACTTCATGTCTTCTTTCCGAGTCGCAAACTGCCGCAAAACTCACTTAAACACGTCAACTGTCGTAAACTCTTCAATATATTTAGTTCCGACTGACACTCCTAAATCTGGTCTTTTGTCTTAGTCAATAAAAACTGACTACTTCCGCGCCCCTCCTACCCATTCTATTCCTGATTATTAATGAATCACTTCCTCCTATTTTTCCCCTATTGTCTTTTTACCGATCTTACTTCAGATGGCTCCTCTTTTTTGTGAAGCATTTCCTATCATTGTCCAGGGTTTCTGCCCTGGTCGGGGGGGGGGCGATGTCCATAGTATCAAATAAATAGTTTTGGTGACTGAGATAGAGATTAACCTGTTTGTAACCGCATATATTTCATCTTTATTCTGACCTCGTGTGTGCTCAACAAAACACTACACACATAACATGGCGACCGCCTGTTCGGAAAGAACCCGAACACGTGGTCGCTACAAAAAGCTTAAAAATAGAATGTCAAACATTCATATTTTTTCTAGCTTGTTCGCAATCACAATAATTAGCTATGATTGCTTTTTCTATAAAAAAAAATCTCATAAAAAGAGAGAGAGAAAATAACCTGTTCATGTATTTTTAGACGTTTTTTAACATATTTTATAGAATAAAGAAAGAATTGGCACAAATTGACTATAAAACAAATCGACCGATTAGGATTCATATTCTGTGGTGTCTATTAGTACATCCTGGTGTCTATTAGTACATCCTGGTGTCTATTAGTACATCCTGAAAATCCACATCGAGTGATTATGATCACTTATGGAGCAATACGGTTGGGAAAAAAGTTATGAACTCACAATCCTTGCATCGGTAAAAAAAAAACATTTTATTTTTAATTAATCTTGTACAATAAATTTCCTGTGATGGGATACCTGACTCCCCTCAAGGCTGATAAGTGTACTAGCCTGTAGTATATATATATATATATATATATATATATATATATATATATATATATATATATATATATATATATGTATATATATATATATATATATATATATATATATATATATATATATATATATAAGTATAAATTTTTATTTATACAAACATTATTGGTTACATATGTGCATACATGTTTCGGTTGCACTTTTCCAAGAAAGTCAACCTCATCAGACCAAGAATTTTTAAGGAATGGATGGATTTGAAGAATTTTCTATCTTAAATAACTCTTTTTTGGGATCTAGCATCTTCTATTTCTAGCATCTTCTATTTCTTATGAATTAGTATCGGAAAAAGTAGGCTTTCCATCTCATTCGTCTGATTAATTCCTCTGTTTTCATAATAAACCTCAGAAAATAGTCCTTTTTGTTTGTTGTAGGTATGTTCTTGAGGGATGTTCCAAAGTTAATCTTTTCCATGTTTGTGTTTAATAATCCACTTTGTATAGTGCTCGACAGTAATGGAGTTTTATATCGTACATGTATTGTATTAGTTTCTGTAAATGTAAATCCGTAGAAACTCAAGTGTTTATAAAAAGTGCTCAATACCAAGTAGAGCTGTTTATAAGTATAAATTTTTACTTGGTATTGAGCACTTTTTATAAACACTTGAGTTTCTACGGATTTACATTTACAGAAACTAATACAATACATGTACTCTATATATATATATATATATATATATATATATATATATATATATATATATATATATATATATATATATATGAGGGTTTATAACTAAAAGGTAACTTTTAGAGAATTAGACCTATTGTGAGATGAGGAAAGCTCAATATACTGGATTTTGAATATTCACTGTTCTTATCTGTCAACTTATCAATCACTACTTCCTCTGATGATAAGATTTTAATCTTTGAAAAGCCTGGCTTAAGGAATGAAATAGAAAGAGAAGAAGAAGAAATATTTTTATTTACTAAATGCTCCTTGTTCTGAACAACTGAAGATATTGATCTGTTTCCATTTGCAGGTCTAATTATTTTTCATTGACTCACCTTATATATATATATATATATATATATATATATATATAATAAAAAAGAAGTGTGGTAAATAAATACCATCAAAGCTTTTTATAGATGCAATATGTATTTTACAAAAAAGAAAAGACAAATCGAAGACGATTTTTTTTTTTCCTCTTTTTATAAACTAACATTAAGTATGTATGTAGTTTATAGTTATACAGATATTTCGCTAATAAAATTAGCTTATTCATTGTAGTTGAAAATTCCGATGTAATTGGAAAGCCCGCTTCTGTTGATGTGAGCCGGCGAGTGGGATGTTGTTTTTTTTTTTTTCCTCTCTCGTATGAAATCACGCAAGCACGTGGAAGGTTATAGTTTAAAGGTTCATACTTTTTTTTTTTAATAAGCATCTGTTTGAAATTTAATAAAAAAGAAGTGTGGTAAATAAATACCATCAAAGCTTGTTATAGATGCAATATGTATTTTACAAAAAAGAAAAGACAAATCGAAGACGATTTTTTTTTTTCCTCTTTTTATAAACTAACATTAAGTATGTATGTAGTTTATAGTTATACAGATATTTCGCTAATAAAATTAGCTTATTCATTGTAGTTGAAAATTCCGATGTAATTGGAAAGCCCGCTTCTGTTGATGTGAGCCGGCGAGTGGGATGTTGTTTTTTTTTTTTTCCTCTCTCGTATGAAATCACGCAAGCACGTGGAAGGTTATAGTTTAAAGGTTCATACTTTTTTTTTTTTAATAAGCATCCGTTTGAAATTTAATAAAAAAGAAGTGTGGTAAATAAATACCATCAAAGCTTGTTATAGATGCAATATGTATTTTACAAAAAAGAAAAGACAAATCGAAGACGATTTTTTTTTTCCTCTTTTTATAAACTAACATTAAGTATGTATGTAGTTTATAGTTATACAGATATTTCGCTAATAAAATTAGCTTATTCATTGTAGTTGAAAATTCCGATGTAATTGGAAAGCCCGCTTCTGTTGATGTGAGCCGGCGAGTGGGATGTTGTTTTTTTTTTTTCCTCTCTCGTATGAAATCACGCAAGCACGTGGAAGGTTATAGTTTAAAGGTTCATACTTTTTTTTTTTAATAAGCATCCGTTTGAAATTTAATAAAAAAGAAGTGTGGTAAATAAATACCATCAAAGCTTGTTATAGATGCAATATGTATTTTACAAAAAAGAAAAGACAAATCGAAGACGATTTTTTTTTTTTCCTCTTTTTATAAACTAACATTAAGTATGTATGTAGTTTATAGTTATACAGATATTTCGCTAATAAAATTAGCTTATTCATTGTAGTTGAAAATTCCGATGTAATTGGAAAGCCCGCTTCTGTTGATGTGAGCCGGCGAGTGGGATGTTGTTTTTTTTTTTTTCCTCTCTCGTATGAAATCACGCAAGCACGTGGAAGGTTATAGTTTAAAGGTTCATACTTTTTTTTTTAATAAGCATCCGTTTGAAATTTAATAAAAAAGAAGTGTGGTAAATAAATACCATCAAAGCTTGTTATAGATGCAATATGTATTATATATATATAAAGTGAATGAATGAAATAAGGTGCGAATCAAATTTTATTAGAATTGAATGTTCAAGCAAAGTACTTTAAAGTCCTTAACTCATGAGTTTTCAAAGAAAATCTTCTCTTCAGAGGACCATTACCGCAATGAGATTACTGCAGGTAATAAAATTAAACTTTGAAAATATATAAAAATATATAAAATACATAAAAGTATATAAAACATCAAATATGTCGGATCAAAATACACTTTTTGTTTAACTTATACAGTTCATCCAAGTCATAAAGTTTAAAACAGCTTCAGGAAATATGTAAAAGAGGTTGATTAAAAAACAATCCAGGTGGTGAATGGTAGTCCAAAAACTAAACAACGAATATATATATATATATATATATATATATATATATATATATATATATATATATATATATATATATATATATATATATAAGTATTAGAAGGCTATCACAATGCAAGAAATGGAACTATGTCGGCGTTGAGAAGTAAGACAAAAACAAGTGATTTATTAGTTTTTATATTTTTAAAAAACTTTTTTTTAATAATTTCTTTTTCTTTCTATATAGCAAATCTTATTTGATTAGGCAAAACTTCAACACTGTGATGTACTGTGTGTGACCGTGTTTTATAATATATTTCGAAGAAGACCTCTTTATCAAATGGTGGGTGTTTCAAATCTCCAAAAACGTGCGGAATGGCAATATTGCTTATACACCAGTAAATATTAATATCCGCAGCAAATATATATATATATATATAATATATATATATATATATATATATATATATATATATATATATTTATGAATCAATATTAATTATTTATTACCTACAAACATCGATGTTTCATGCTAACGCAGGAAGTTAATTTCCGACGGTCGGCGGGCGCGAACTCCGATCACAAATCGTCACTGATTCGCAGTCAAGAGCGTTTTCCCGTTGGCCACCACAAATTAGCTTAGAATTAAGGAGGAATTTAACTTTGTAAATACCAAGTCGGTGGGTATTTTACAACGAGCAGCGAAAGTGATCTACAGCAACAAACTGTGGTGGATATATATATATATATTATACTTAGGCAGCAAGTCATTATCCAAGCAAGCGTTGTTGAACGTCACGGAACTTTCTCGTTTGTAAATCTTCTTCGTGAGGTTCTCAAACCGTCGAGCTATCCTTCTGACTAAGGAAGTCGAAAGCACTCGAAAAAAAATGGCCGAATTAAGAACAATCGGGGAATACTCTACGGATTGTCACCTGAAACCAGACGGATAGCTCGACGGTTTTAGAACCTCACGAAGAAGATATACAAACGAGAAAGTTCCGTGACGTTCAACAACGCTTGCTTGAATATAAATATATATATATATATATATATATATATATATATATAAGTGTTTAAAGTTCATATTTTTTGTTTTAAAAAGCATCTATTGTTAAATTTAAGAAGGAACAGGTAAAACAAATACCTTTATAAGCATTAAGATGCGATATCAATTTTTTTTTTTCCATAAAAAAAGAAAAACATTAATCGAAACCGATTTTTTTTTCGTTTTCTTTTTTTTTATTAAAACTAGCATTTTTTTGTTAGTTTAAAGTGATACAGATATTTCGCCAAGACCTGGCATCATCGGTGTGTTAATATATCCTGATGTCATCGGATTTGTATTTTTTTATCTCTTAACGGCTTGTTGTTATACAGCTGAATGGGCAAGATGTCGTTTCCCATCATCAAATATGAAGAACGTGATGCAACACGTGATTTGTATGTTTAATGTTTTTCTTTTTCATGGAAAAAAAAAATTGATATCGCATCTTAATGCTTATAAAGGTATTTGTTTTACCTGTTCCTTCTTATATATATATATATATATATATATATATATATATAATGTATTTTTATGTAATTATTTTTATTGGTGATTGTAACGTTCGTTGTTATTTTGCTTACTATTATTTCGATTGTCTCACTTTCCTAAGTGATTAAGATGCAGAAAATTGCATTATTAGTCGCCCTTAACTTTATAGGACATATTTTTCGTTAATATATATTTTTATTTATTTTATAGGTACATAAAAGTAATCCATGGACACGTATTTCTGGCTTACCTACTGATGACGGCTGTGAGCCAGAAACACGTGTCCATGGATTACTTTTATGTACGTATAATATACACTACGAACAGTAGTATGTATGGGTGACTGTATTCGACGGTATTCGAGTGTATTATCTAAATCCTATTGAATTACCGATAGTGCTATTGTTTTGTACAATATATACGTTGTAATAAACCTTCCTCTTTTAAAGCGTTTGTCTCCTAATTCTAGCCTGAATCTACGAACTGCGTTCGATCCCAGGCGACTGCCTGCAACCACCACTCTTATTAATTTTGTTATTATAACTTATATCAAAATTGATATTTTCGAAATTAGAGTTTTCGTAAAATAAACAAACAACCCAAACCAAATGTCAACCTTGAAGGGGCAACAATTCCGTTTAAGGTACCCATAATGGCCGCCAAGCAAAATTTTACGAGAAAAAGAAAATATTTTCACTTATGCTATCAGACTTTCTTTTGTTGTTGTTGTTGTTGCTGGTGGTTCACCGCTTATCAAGGCCGGGGACCACTCGAGGATAGAGCATTGGAAACAATGAGTAGAATGGGCAAAAGATTACTTAAGAGGAATTCATTATCCAAGATGGCGGCTCGTCAAGTATTTGTTTACATTAGACTTGAACACGACCATGGTCTATTCGATTAGGAAGCAGACTCGTGGTATCTTGTTCCACGAATGGGATGTTTGAAGAAAGAAGCTTTGTAGGATGGAAGTAACAAACTCTCATTCCAACATTTAATAACAACTTTTAATTCCAACATTTAATAACAACATTTAATAACAACATTTAATTCCAACATTTAATTCCAACATTTAATTCCAACATTTAATAACAACTTTTAATAACAACATTTAATAACAACATTTAATAACAACTTTTAATAACAACTTTTAATAACAACATTTAATTCCAACATTTAATAACAACTTTTAATAACAACATTTAATAACAACATTTAATTCCAACATTTAATAACAACATTTAATAACAACATTTAATAACAACTTTTAATAACAACATTTAATTCCAACATTTAATTCCAACATTTAATAACAACTTTTAATAACAACTTTTAATAACAACATTTAATAACAACATTTAATAACAACTTTTAATAACAACTTTTAATTCCAACATTTAATAACAACTTTTAATAACAACATTTAATAACAACATTTAATTCCAACATTTAATAACAACTTTAATAACAACATTTAATAACAACTTTAATAACAACATTTAATAACAACATTTAATAACAACTTTATTCGTTCGTCTTCGTTAGTACGTGAACAAAAGGGAAAGAGGTTAGTATGTCCATAAGTAATGGACGAAGGCAAAACTAAAGAAAGTCCATTACTATAATTTCTCATGAGTAGGGAAGAGAGAATAGTTTATAATATAGAATGCTTTTACCCCGGCAACGGTGTCAAGACGCGTCCATGTGTGTATGCAAGTATGTGTATGTGTGTTATATTAATTCCACGTGTATGAGGCAGTCGCCATTTTGGATCCTTGTTTTCTTGTCGAAGCTGAACCCAGGGCCAAAGGCCCGGGAAGATGTCTGTTGCATCCCAGAGAGAGGTGACGTGTGTTTGGCAGTGCCAAACAAGGAAAGAAAGAGGAGAGAGAGAGAAAGAGAAAAAGAGAGAGAGAGAGAAAGAGAGAGAGAAAGAGAGAGAGGGGGCGTCTCGTACCGAAGAAAAAAGGGAGAGAGAGAAGATGGTGGCGTATTGCGCTCAAGTGTTTATATAGTTAAGCTAGCCATCCTAGATTCGCCTAAGAGAAGGCCACTGATTGGTCAAGCCAAGGAGGAAGTGGATTGTCTGAACCAATCTGCGGGCAGCTAAGAAGTCATTGATATTTAAACAATATGGCGGCTTGTAGAAAACTGCTACAACTTTGTTCATAGAAGTTACGTTTGGTTTTTGGCACATAAAGAGAGAGGGAGAGAAAGAGAGAGATGGAGATAAAGAGAGAGAGGGGGAGAGGGAAAGAAAAGAAAAGAAAAGGAAAGGAAAGAAAAAAGGAAAGAAAAAAAGGAAAGAAAAAAAAGAAAAGAAAAAGAAAATAAAAGTTATTTGATGTGATTGTAACTCGACGAGTTATGTCGCCGTAAAATATTTCCTGGTGTTGGGGTTAATAAAGAGCATGTTTTTTGTTCTAACTGCCACCTCGAACTTAGGGTTAGTGACTGCCACCCGGATAGAGTAAGAGACTGCCACTCCGAACTTAGGGTTAATGACTACCACTCCAGAATTAGGGTTAGTGACTGCCACTCCGAACTTAGGGTCAATGACTGCCACCCGGATAGAGTAAGAGACTGTCACTCCGAACTTAGGTTTAGTGACCGCCATATCAGATAGGGTCAGTAACCGCTGTCTTGGCCAGGAGAGTGACCGCCGCTCCGAACTTAGGGTTAATGGCCACCACTCCTTAGTGAGCGCTACCACGGATAAAGTTAATGACTCTCTTTCTTTCTCTGTGTAGCAAAGACCAGACAGAACTTCCATGAACAAAGTTTCTTACCGAGAACATCCAATCTGTGGAACAAGTTACCGTGAGTCTGCTTCCCAACCGACTACAACATGGTCGTCTTCAAGTCTAATGTAAACAAATACTTGTCGAACCGTCCTCTTGGAAAATCAATTCCCCTTAAGTAATCTCCTTTTCTATTTCATCCATTGTGTCCAATCCTCTGTGGTGGCATTTATCGTCCAACTGGCGATCTTTTTAACCCTTATCCTCGAGTGGCCCCCTGGCCATGATAAGTGGCGACTCGTCATTAAAAACAAATGAAAAACTAACTTTACGCTAAAGAATGACTTTTACAGATACTCATCTAAACAAAAAAAGGGAGATGTTCTAGAATTTAAAAAAAATAAAGGGGGGACACTCATTCGTGAAAACAAACCATTAACCAGACACACATTCTCCATTCTCGGCTATTAATAAATCTAAATGTCAGTCTGTAATGTCGGCGCAACAAATGTTACACTGATGGCCAACTGACAAACGTGCGTACGTATAAATATAGACACGGTAAGCCCTGTGACAAAAACAAAAGCGAAATTTAAAAAAAAAATAATGAAACGAATAAGTGAAACGAAAAATACAAATTGGGGAACCAGCGATGCTAACATCTCTTCGGTGCACGTATACTGGGGAACAAAATAGAGACGGACTAGATTTATATTTGACTTCCTAATCTCAGCCTCTTTAAGGGGACCTTTGTGTCAATCGGATCTCGTAACGACACTGACAGACAGCTTTGACCTGGAATGAAGTTCATTGCCTTTTGTGAGAACTGAAGCGACAATAAAAATAAAACCAATCTCCCGTTTGCCGAGATACTCCATATAAGCATTTATTTGTGGAAACCTATAAAAAAAATTATATATATATATATATATATATATATATATATATATATATATATATATATATATATATATATATATATATATATGAAGCAATCCAACAAAAGATATAAGCGTCAACTAATATCTGTAGTAGTATAACTGCGGTAATGGTCCTCTGAAGAGAAGAATTATCTTTGAAAACTCATGAGCTAAGGACTTAAGGATGCTTTGCATGAACTTTGAATTCTAATAAAATTTGATTGACACCTTATTTTATTACTTCATTTTATATTATAATATATATATATATATATATATATATATATATATATATATATATATATATATATATATATATATATATATATATATATATATATATATATATATATATATATAAAGTGTGGGTTTGTCGTTCAAATTTCAAAGTATTGCAGGGTTAGTTAATAAAATTGAAATATAAGCCATATTAGCAATACAAGATTATTTTTTTTTTTTTTTTTACATTAATCCTATCGATTACGGAATAAAATTCCTTCTTCGGGGGTGACCAGTATTGAGTCATTTTTTTTTTTCATCAAAAAACAAGAATAAAGAAACTTATTTCTTTGTTAATTTGAAAAACGTCCTTGGTACGACGTCTCCGCAGTGTTGTAATGGCGGTTATGATTCAAATCCGGTGTCGAACGAAAGAAGCGTTGGCACGCTGTCATGAAAAGTGTGGATTTGTCGTTCAAATTTCAATATATATATATATATATATATATATATATATATATATATATATATATATATATATATATATATATATGATTGTCTTTATTCAAACAGACATGTACACAATCTGCGACATAGACATGTCGATGTTATCGATCTACCCAAACACCATCTGAGGAAAGGATTAAATTCTTATTCTTCCTGATGAGATCTCAGCTTTTAACTGCTGTAGATCGATAACACCGACATGCCAGTGTCGCAAATTTTGTGCATGTCTGTTTGAATAAAAAATAATTATATACATGAAAGCTCTATTTGATATGTAGCACTTTTTATAAGCTCGATTGAAATTTTTTGGATTATTATTTTGTGGATATTTACTTTACCTGAATTACATATATATATATATATATATATATATATATATATATATATTGTGTGTGTGTGTGTGTGTATTTAGGCAGCGTTTTCTCATTTATGCAAACATTGTTAAAAAAATAACAGAATTCGTCTCTATAATTGAAAAAATGAGAAAAAGTATAATTATTTATACTTTTTCTTATCTTTTCAATTTTTCTGATGGTCATATTCAAATCAAAAAGTGAATAAATGTTCCATAGGTTTCACGATCGCTTTCGATTCTTCGTCGAATCATCCTCAAGTGTCTAAAACAAATAAACAAAAAAGCTGGAGAAATAAGATAATTTTTTTTTTTAAGGCGTCGGAGAAACGCGCAGAGAACGTTTTCCACATTGTTCCAGGAAAGTCGTTGACGATTTAAATTCAGCGACGCCGGAGTGGCATTACAAAATAAAATCGCATTACGTTAAGCATTTTTTTAAATTGCCACTGGTTTCATACGTGATGTTATTACTTGCAGGTTGTTGTGTTTTTATGTAGATAGCTTCCGGTATTTTTATTTTATTTTTTTAATTGGTTTCAGAATATATAATTTTAGTGTTATTAACTAGAATGTGTCTTAAATCAGAGGGAGGGCATCACAGTGTTCAACTAGTGAAAGAACATGCATATATATATATATATATATATATATATATATATATATATATATATATAGTAAGTTATTAAAATATATTTATGGCAATTAAGCTACACAGAGGATTCCGTGTTTCATCCCCGGAGGGAATCGTAAGGCTAAAATGTTTGTGTAGCTTAATTGCCATAAATATATTTTCATAACTTACTACCTAGCTCTACTCACGTATTGAGCGCTGTTGAAGTAAATGCTGAAGATTGATGCATACAAAATTATATTTCCTTATAACATTTTATGTGGATACATGACATAATAATTATAAATATATATATATATATACATTAATCACCGAAAAAGTAGTGTAATGGATTCGTCTAAACACATTAAAATGCAGCAACATTTTTGTAAGTAACGGATAAATTTTATTAGACAGACGAACAACACAGGTAAGGAGGACTTCTTTTTTTTTTTAATAACTAATATAAGTTAACAAAACATTTATACGGAACAAAACTTAGATTTAGTATACGGAACGTTTATGTTTTTGTCTTTTAAGGGAAGTGGGGTCTGATCAACTCTGCTGGGAAGCCATGAAATTAAATACTGTCTTGTTTTAAATTCCCGAAACAGTTTTTCATGGTAAACAACTGATGATCCCTTAAATAATGTTAGAAGCAAACTAATATAATAACTGTAAAAACTAAATTGACTTACATGAGTGATTTTCCACTGAACGACTTCGGACTTAAGTTGTTTTTTTTGTTTTTTTTCCTTGTATAGTTTTAATGGTTGAGATACTTCCGAGACTATATATATATATACTGCAAAGTTGTGTGTGTGTTGCGGTATCACAGCTAAATCTAAAAGCTAAACTAACCCCAGGGTCGGTTTTTTTTTGGGGGGGGGGGGTTCGGGTTTTTGGTTTGGTTTTGTTTTTTGTTTTTTTCGGGGTTTTTTTTTTTTTGCTTTTTTGTTGCTTTTTTTTAATTGTTGCTATAACGTACTAGTTATTTCATAGTTAACATTAATCCTAATAATAAACCTTAATGTTTTTAATAAAAAATGGATGACGAATTTCTAATAGATATTCTTAACCTTGACAACAAAATTCAAGAAAAGTTGCGAAACCCAGCAAAGACACGTACTTCAGCGAGCATGTTTATACATAGGTCTCCTTTCCATCTCAAGAGACAATGGATAACAATTGTAATAATGCCTGGATGGGAAGTTTATAATGAAACAAGAGTTGCACAATCACAAACCGCACTTCTCCTGGACCAGCAGTGCTTGAGTCCAATGGCAAGGAAAAGTCCAGGACGACTGGAAACAATGCCGGGATAAGCAGAGAAAGACTGGTGTTATTTGTTCTTCTTTTAGATTAGTTGCGCAAGTCTGCCCGACTATCAAACCTATAGTTGGAGGGAGAACAGATGGATTTTTTTAATGGAAATCACTCCAGACAAGGCATGAAGCCACTTGATGGAAGGAGCTAAAAAGAACGAAAGATGATTAACACAAAGACAGAAGATGCCTACTGATCGTAGTCTTGAAAAGACCGATATAGGAGAAAACAGTCAGCAGGAAGAGAGTTCCACAAACCTGCAGTTCTTGGAAAAAAGCTACTGGAATAAAAAAACTGTATTATAACGAGGTATTAAAAACAACAAATTGATAAAGACCACTAGACCAACAAGTCAAACGAGCTGGAACAAAGGAAGCAGGGAATAGAGCAGACAATTCGGAAGAACACAGTTCCATAATAGTATTTATAGAAAAGACTGAGACTAGCAAGATCCCCTCCGACATAGATGGGTACTTCAGTTAGAAAGAAGTTCAGAAATCAACACATTTAGGACATATGTATTTATGTTTTTTAACAGAATTTTTGATCGCGTTAGTCTGATCGACCCTAGTATGTTGAAAATGGGATAATACCTGCGGGCGGAAAGGGGTAACCAATGAATCTGCACCCGTGCCAAGTACATACCTCCTACGCACGCACAAGAGAACATTCGCTCTAAGAAAAGATGGTAAGTCCGAGAAACAGGTAGAAATTAAACTAATTAAATTAATTAAATTAATTAATTAAACTAATTAAATTAATTCAATTAATTAATTAAACTAATTAAATAGATAATTGTGTAGATCTACATGATGGCGAGATCTGGTTATGGCGTCGTTGTCTCCGATCAAAGTAGCCGATGCTTTCCGTTTGCGCTGTTTACGGTCAGTTAGGATGGTCAGGAAAATATACGCATCTCCTTGGCCGGCCGTTTGTGTGGGAAAGAATGTCAATGGAAAAAGATGGCGGTGAATTTTCCCGCGCTAATTGAGAACATCGGATTAGAAAACTCACACAAGCGCCATGAAACTATTGACTGTCTTCAAACTATGACTTGTCATAGGCACACACACACACACACAAACGGGGACACACACACACACACAAACCGACACACACACACACACACACACACACACAAACTTGCACAATATAATGTACAAAGAAAATTGTTGACGCGAACCCGTGGCGACTTTACTCAGAATTTTAACTGCCGTCTGATTTCGTCTCCACACCTTTCTACATTTTAATGTGGATCTGTAGTTAGGGTTAGGGTAAGGGTTGGGGTTAGGGTTGGGGTTAGGGTAGATGTGTAGTTAGGGTTAGGGTTGGGGTTAGGGTAGATGTGTAGTTAGGGTTAGGGTTAGGGTTAGGGTTGGGGTTAGGGTAGATGTGTAGTTAGGGTTAGGGTTGGGGTTAGGGTAGATGTGTAGTTAGGGTTAGGGTTAGGGTTGGGGTTAGGGTAGATGTGTAGTTAGGGTTAGGGTTAGGGTTGGGGTTAGGGTAGATGTGTAGTTAGGGTTAGGGTTAGGGTTGGGGTTAGGGTAGATGTGTAGTTAGGGTTAGGGTTGGGGTTAGGGTAGATGTGTAGTTAGAGCTATCATTTCCGATTTTTTTAGGGAAAACAAGTTATGCTGTAAAATATAATAATTCATCCGTTTAATAGAACAAATGAAACGGACGATTAAACCAAACAAAGTTATAGAAATCAAATTCATAAAACGGAGCTTGAAAATTGCCAAACTGGAACGAACGTAGTAGTAGTAGTTATAGTAGTAGTAGTAGTAGTAGTAGTAGTAGTAGTAGAAGTTGTAGTAGTAGTAGTAGTAGTTATTGTAGTAGTAGTAGTAGTAGTAGTAGTAGTAGTTATTGTAGTAGTAGAATAAGTAGTAGTAGTAGTAGTATTGGTAGCAGTTGTAGTAGTTATAGTAGTAGTAGTTGTTGTAGTAGCAGTAGTAATAGTAGTAGTAGTTGTTATTGTAGTAGTAGTAATAGTGATAGAAGCAGTTTCTATATATACAGTATTTCAAAATATTATGTTGCAGTATTGATGATGGTAATATAAGGTGTGATAAATCAATAAAACTTTTGCATTTATTTATATATATATATATATATGTGTGTGTGTGTGTGTGTGTGTGTGTGTGTGTGTGTGTGTGTGTGTGTGTTGGACTCTTCAAAAAAATTAATTTCGCATTTTTTTAATTTTCTTTTTTTTTCAAAAACAATGTAAAATAATTATCTTAACTTATGATTCCATTTCACAACTCTATTCGGCATTAAATAACTCATAGGTGGTTGATATGCCGTGGGAGAGTAGAAAGTGACTAACTTTTGGTTTACTTTCCGTAGCCTCGTAACTCTCGCTTCCCTTATTTTGTCCTTTACTCCTCACATTCTATTAGTGATGTTTCTGACAAAGGGGGAAGAATTGCTGTTTTCTGGGTCGGAATCTATCCATCTAACACTTATCGTTGGCTAGTTTTTTTTTTACCTTGAAGTAATATTTTTTTACCTCCTTACATCAAGTGGCTTCATGCTTCATCTGGAGCGATATTCTATAATATATATATATATATATATATATATATATATATATATATATATATATATATATATATATATATATATATATAAAGTAATCCAACAAAAGATATGAGTCAACTAATATCTTATAATTAGTGAAAACATCCGGATAAAAACTGAAGCTCGATATACTGGATAGAGCATTAATATCATAATACAAAATGAAACAATAAAATAAGGTGCCATTCAAATGTTATTATTATTTGAACTTTGAAATATGAGGAAATAAAAAATAAGAAATGAAAAAAAAGAAATGAAAAAAAAGAAATGAAAAAAAGAAATGAAAAAAAAGAAATGAAAAAAGAAATGAAAAAAAAAGAAATGAAAAAAATAGAAATGAAAAAAAGAAATGAAAATTCCAGACAAAATATAATATTAGTTTATGCGATAGTGCGTAACCTTGACAACAAACTTGAAATCAAACGTTTTCAGCGTCCCAAATTACATTTCTATTTATTGAAATGCGAATTCGGATAGCTGAAAATTCCTGGGGTCTTCGTCTGCGTCGGGTCTCTATAAACAGCAAAATATAAAACTATTGAAAGTAAACTAAAATAATGAAGGAAAAAAAGAAAAGAAAAAAAAAGAAAAAAAAAAGAAAAGAAAAAAAAAGAAAAAAAAAAAAAAGGAAAAAAAAGAAAAGAAAAAAAAAAAAGAAGAAAAAAAAGAAAAGAAAAAAAAAGGAAAATATTGCCTGTGCTACCATGAATAAGTTTTTTTGACACCGAAAATTTGGATTTAAAAAACAAAAATGATTTAATAAATATTTCATTTCTTTGAAAAAATCTCGTGTCATGTTGACTGATTCTAAAATTTCAAAGTTAAAATAATTTTGTTGAAAAAGGGTACTATGGGGTTCATAAGTGGGAGCAGAAGTTTCCAAAGTCAAAAATGTTATTTTTCTTATCCCGAAACTATTCAACGGCTGAAACGTGGACGTTGTCATTAAACGTGGATCCTTGTTTTTTTTTTTTTGTTTGTTTTTTTGTTTTGTTTTTTTTTGGGGGGGGGGGGCTAATATTTGAGAAGTCTGTCCGACTTCGACGTTTTTTTTTTTTTAAATATGATAAAAGGAAAATAAAGTTGTATTTTCTTTTTCATGTCTACTCAAAGCATAACTTGTTTTGTTTGTTTGTTTTTTTGTTTGTTTGTTCTGTGTGATTCGATATAAGATCGTTTTTTTTTATTGTTGTTGTTATTTTTTTGGGGTGGGGTGGGGTACTAGTTAAAACAAAGCTTCAAATAACATTACAAAATGCTATTTGAAGATTTGTTTTAATTCCTAACCCTAACAGGCGTCATGTATTTTTTTCATATTTGGTGATTCCCAATTTATCTCATTGAATTCAGATGATAATATTTGTAGCTTTTTAGGTTTTTGTTTTGTTTTTTTATTTATTATTATCTACTTAAAAGAGCCACCAAACACAGATTGATCAAATTAAAAAAAATGTTTTTACATAATCATAAAGATCGCCATTTTGAATTTTGTTAACAATGGCGTAAGGTTTACAATAACATCAACAAGTACATTACGCATAAAAAGTATCACCGACTTAAAGGGGACATTTTGACAATCAAATAAATAAATAAAATTCCGGTTAGAGATAACAAAAATAATTTTAAAAAACGTTTAATCCGAACATGTCGTTCTTTTCGGCGTCGCAGATACTTTTTTTTTCTTTCTCTCGTCATGACTCGAAAATGTACCGGAAGTATCTATCTCTCTCTCTCTCTCTCTCTCTCTCTCTCTCTCTCTCTCTCTCTCTCACACACTCTCTCTCTCTATCTCTCTCTCTCTCACACTCTCTCTCACACTCTCTCTCTCTCTCACACACACTCTCTCTCTCTCACACTCTCTCTCACACACTCTCTCTCTCTATCTCTCTCTCTCACACTCTCTCTCACACTCTCTCTCTCTCTCTCTCTCACACACTCTCTCTCTCTCTCTCTATCACACTCTCTCACACTCTCTCTCACACTCTCTCTCTCTATCTCTCTCTCACACTCTCTCTCTCTCTCTCACACTCTCTCTCACACTCTCTCTCTCTCTCTCTCGAAACAAATACATAGAAGATACTGCCAAGTCTGCTGCAAATAAAAGGTGCACTCCCTCTACCGGCTTAAAAAAACTCCGGGTATCTTTTACAATAATCCGCAGAGTGAAAACGCTATAAAAACAAATATACAACAAATAAAAGTAACTGTAGCCGATAAAAGTTATTTTCCAACTTATCTGTGACATTTGTTTGTATTTTTAAGCCGTTTCAACTGCTATTTATTAGAAATCAATATTTATGTCACACGAACATTCGACAAGAAAAAAATGGCGTTGGGGGGGTGTAAAATACGTGCAAAAAAAAAGAATTTTTTTTACAATAAAAACCCATTTATAGTACGTAAAAATACAAACAAATTTCATAGGTAAGTAGGAAAATATCTATTCTCGACGTAGGTCACCTTCACTTGTTGCATATTTTTTTTTTTTTTTTACCCCGTTCTCGTTCGTTTTTTGGACCCCGTTGGCAACTCTGTGGATTGTTGTAAAAGATACCCAAAACTCCTCACACATGATAGTATCCTATATCTCAACAAAGCCACCATCCGCCCATGCATGGAGTATTGTTGTCACATCTGGGCTGGTGCATCAACCACTAGTCTCTCCCTCTTAGACAGGGTCCCAAAGTAGAGCCTCTAATCTAATAGGTCCCACACTGTCTACCAAGCTCCAGCCCCTGTCCCATCGCCGTGATGTTGCATCCCTGGGCTTTTTCTACAAATACTTCGATGGAATGTGCTCCGACGAACTTGCTGCACTTGTGCCCCCCTCAACGTAAATACCCCCGACCAACCCGACAATCAGCAAAATCTCACCCCTTCTCTGTAGAGATCCCCAGATGACGGAAAGCTTTCTACTCTAATAGCTTCTTTCCTTCCACTGCTTGCCTTTGGAATTCCCTCCCTGCTCTCTGTTCCCCAACTTTATCGACATGCAGAAATTTAAATGTAATGTGAACAAACATCTTGCTGCACAACTCCCCACCTAGGATGCCCCCTTTAAATCTGGACCCTAATTTACAGTAGTCACTTACGTGTCAGTGGCAATGTGTCTTGTTTGTGGTGAATATAAGTAAAACTGAAAAAATACGACACAATTCTTAAGACTGTTTGCTCTGAAGTGTCTTAAGTTGAGGGCAATTTGGTTACTTCTCGTGATGGTAGTTTGGTAGTTTAGTAGTTTTGTTTTACGGCATATCAACCCTTTTTGGGTTATTTAATGCCGAATCTGGTCATTATAGTAAAAGATTTATGCTTCAAGTTCTAAAAATAAAATAAAAAAGGGGAGGGAGAAAGGGAGAGGGGCTGTTGTTTTTGTTTTTGGTTTTGTAGAACATAATTAAGTTTTACAAAAAAAAAAACGTCAATGTAGGTGAATTTCGTCTCAGGGAGCTTCTCGTGATGGATTTTTAATCTAATAACATCTTACGATAACAAAATCGTCCGGTGGCGACAGTCACAGCTATTGCATTCTGGGAAATGTGTATGTCGCCATGTTTACAAGCTCAAGGGAAAAAATAATTTCATTGAAATCTGCATTCAACTGCCTCTGAAAATAAATTTTTTTTTAAAGAAAAACAGTTTTATCAAACAGTCATCGTTAGGAAGTAAAAGAAACCAGGCTAATTGGTTCATGGAGGGGGGGGGGGGGCTTGCTTAGGGTTGGGGGGGGGGGCTTACTTGCTTTTATTTAGGTGTTAGATGAGAGATAAAGAACCCAAAAATGTGACTTCGTTTCAGGGAAGAAATATTATTAACTTTTTTTTGTTGCTTTTTTTGTTGGTCCCTTGATTTATAAAATCGGGGGACTTATGTTTTGAGGCATGTCCGTCCGTCCGAATTTTTCTCCGCAACCATCCATTGAATTTCTCTGAAATTTTGCATGAAGTTGTAACTTTGGTCAGGTTATAAAGTGACATTCTCCAATTTTTGAAAAAAAATTTGGTTAGCCCCCCCCCCCCAGGGGGGTCAAAAGGCCCCGAAATGGCAAAAAATGACAATTTTTGCCCCATAACTTTTCATCCATCCATTCAATTTCTCTGAAACTTGGCCAAAATATGGAGGCAATTGTCCCTAATAGAAAATAAGTATCGCTGACCTTAGAAAACATCTGGTTCGCGCCCCCGGGGGGTCAAAAGCCTAAAAAAATGGCAAAAATGACCCTTTCCTCCCATAACGTTTGATCCATCCATTCAATTTTTCTGAAACTTGGCCAAAATGTAGAGGCAATTGTTCTGGATATAAAATGAGCATCCTTGACCTCAGAAAAATTCTGGTTCGCGCTCCCACGGGGTCAAAGGGGGGTCAAAAAATGCCCCAAATTGCCCAAATTTATTGCATCTTACACTCGCCACATCGAGTCACATACAGAGGGGGACCACGCATGCGCGGCTTGTTTTTAATGGTTTTAAACTTGTACACACATGTTCCAAGTGTAGGGACTACAAAGTTATTTCCAGTTTCGGAGACTTGAGGTTTGAGGTCAGAGTTATGCCCTTGAAGGAAAGGAGACCCCAAATCTTGTGAATATACGTGATCTCGTCTCCGTTCTCGTGAGATCACGAGGTCTGAGAGTTAGACTTCCTTTTTATTTCTCTTTTGCTCAAAGTTTACTGAACTGAGCAGACCGATGACGAGGTCAACTACAGACGAATACAAGCGACTATAAGAAAATCCTTGTGTTGCGATTTCCCCAATTCGGTGTGTAGTATGAAATATATCATGACGCCGGCGAGAGAAAAGGAACACAACACACACAGTTGAACGTTAAATAAAAGCTTGTATTTCGAAAAAGGAAAAGAGAAGAAAACGTGTGGCAAATAACTCGTATTTACGGGAACTTATCTCAGGAGATTCGTCCTTATAACAGTCTTTAGGTTTCTTTTTTGTTCGTTCGATGCGGCAACAATACTCCATGCATCGGCGGATGGTGGCTTTGTAGAGATACAGGATAATGTCAGGTGTGAGAAGTTTACTATCACGGTAGAGGGAGCCCACCTTCTTTGCAGCAGTCTTGGCAATGTCTACAATGTATTTGTTCCAATTCATGTTACCTGTGAATGATATGCCGAAGAGTTTGAATGTTGAACTCTCAGGTAGGGTGTTATTTGCCATGGCCATCGGTGGTTGAAGCGGTTTCTTGTAGTTATTGAAGGAAAGTAGCTTTGTCTTTGCGGCATTAAAAGTTACCATCCATTTATGACACTATTCTACTACAGCCTGGAGGTCATTTTTACTTGGAAGAGTTAGTAAGTCTGGCTGAATCCGACTGAAATAGAAATGTCACACAAGAAAAGGGTCACCATTCTTCCTCAAAATGAATGTAAACAGACATCTCGCTGCGCAGCTCCTAAATTAGGTTGACCCCCCCACCCCACCCCTAAAAAAAAACCGTCACCCTTTTTTCTCAATAGCCCCTTACATCTAAAGTGGCGACCTGCCTTGTTTGGGGTGAACTATGTTAAAAAAAAAAATAGCTCCACAACCAAATAGATGTTAATATGTTTTCACGGGAACGCAGGAACAAAAGAGAGATGGTACAATGGACTGATTCATGTCGGTTAGATAATACCACATCCTGGTGTTCGGCATCTCGTCCGCCTGTAACTAAAACAGAAAGAGATTAAGACGGAAATACGTCTTGTCGGCTTGAAAAAATACAACGCGACGTTAACTTCAGTTTGCAGTTTTTCTTGGTGCCAAAATGTGTTGGCGCGTATGAATCTCGCTACACGTAGACGCGTCATACGCCTACGTAGTGAACAGGCAATGATTACGCAATCGCTAGCCGAATTACTATTTCAGTTGAAACTAACGTACATCGATACAAAATAGTTTGCCCATGCAACTGCTACGACATCGTCTGGGAGAGACGTATTTCGTTGGCTTGCCGAGCTCACCAACGACACGATGATTCTACCACTGTGCGTGACGTCATTTAAGTTTGACTCTTGTTTTAAGTGCTTTTTAGCATAGCCCAAATAAAATAAAATAAATGTAAACTTTAATGTCGTCTCTTAATACATCTATGGAGTCAGATGGAAATTATATTAACGCTTATTATAATCATAATGGGGTTAGGGTTAGAGTTAGAATTATAATGGGGTGAACGGGTACCATCCACCCCATTATAACCTCTACAAGGACCATACTTCGTTAAATTGTCATTCCTTTTTTTTTTCAAATTTACCCCCCCCCCACAGCGGCAAGATGTGACACAAGGTCATGAAAGTGGGATTTGAAAAGCCAGCACCTTAGAGAAAGAGCGCTCTGGCTTACAAAAAATGCCTGGACAGCCCCGTCAGCATTCCCCGGTAGGGTTGCAACAAGCGATTAGCAATAAACTAACCCATTCCTAAAGGGGGACAGGGCAAAGCCTGGGAGGGTGGACCTCCTAGTACTGCAGAGGAAACTCCCTGAAACCGGCGGAATCAAGCCCCGAAGGCCAAGACGATACTGTAGGGTGTAGTATCCATCGGAACAGATACTACACTTATTTATTTGCAGAAAATATAAGATTTATATTCAAAACAAATTAGGCACAAGGCCATCAAAAGTGTGGGGGAGGGGGTTCGTTGGTCATCCTTTGTCTAAGGTAATAAAAATGTCTATCCTACTCTTAATTAGAATCATCTCAGTCACCAAAATACATTTGCTCTAGGGGGTCGTCCTACTTAGGCTATTATCAAATTAGTTTGCAATTTTAAAAATATTTTTCCATAGTTTTTTCATAAATAAATAAATACGGTTATGTATACAGACATTTATTGGTGTATAATGGGGGGGGGGGAGAAAAGCAAAAAAACATTTAGTAAGACCCTTCTAAATATTAGATTCCGAATCGAAAACAACTTTGATCCCAGACAACCCGTACTTACAATTTTACTGTTGTTTGTAAACAACGCAAATTTGAATTCAAGAAAAGGGTTAGGGTGGGGGCGAGGGTGGGGGTAAACTCAGATTCATTCTCTTTTCTTTTTTTCTCTTTTCTTTCTTTTTTTCTTTCTTTCTTTCTTCGTTTCTTTCTTTCTTCATTTGTTTCCTATTCCGGACGAACGTCTTAACGAAACAGCTGCCCCACAATTACGCAACGTAGACATCCGGTCTTAATCGCTCAAATCTTTCATCCCATATTTTCACCGACCTCCTCTTGAATCAACATCTTTTTCTTTCTTCTTTCTTTCTTTCTTTCTTTCTTTCTTGGGGTGGGGGGTGGGGTGGGGGCATTGCTACTACCTAGCTGTCCCTACCCGGCGTCGCCCGGGATGCACTGAAGTAATTTTAGTTTCTAATTTATATTCGTTTGCGCATACACAAAAGAATAGAAACTGTCAGTTGTAAGGGAGAAAACTCTTTCTGAGTACTTCAACTAGAAATATGAGTTATTACCCTTGCTGATTTTTTTTTTTCAGTCAAAATTAAAGATTCTTTACAGATTACCAAGCCGGACTGCATGATTTTTCCATATTACCCCTTGTCCGGACGTGATGACATAATTTCTTTTTCAAGTGTAGCAAGGCACGTTATGATGGCGCCAATAAAATGGTACAACAATGCTAGTTAGGTCCAACTTTAAACATTTCATAAGATAACTTTATATGTTAGATGAGAAACTTCGATTGGAGTTGGAATCCTGAACTCTATAAGCAGTAGCAATGTGTATAATTTGACAGTGAATAAAACTGGATTTCTCCGAAACGTGCGTACATGTGGAGGGTTGTTGGAATGTTTATTTCCGGACCTTGGTTTGAATATTCGAAATTCTTTTGATGGAATATGTTCTGAATATATTGACTTTTAATCGATTAAGATATGAAAGTTCTAATTGATGCAACACGTTAATAATTGAGCCAATTTTATATATATATATATATATATATATATATATATATATATATATATATATATATATATATATATATATGTATATATATGTATATGTATATATATGTATATATATATATATATATATAATGAAGGAGAATGGAAAGGAATTAGAGAAAGCAAAAGCCAAATCAAAATTCAATTCAAAAGTTCAAAGCAAGGTATATTCCGCAAAAAGGCAATTTATTCAAGTTAAATTTTCCTTAAGCCAGGCTTTTCAAAGATCAAAATCTTATCATCAGAGGAAGTCGCTGGGATAGATAAGTTGGCAATGGCCAAGATTTAAAATTTGAAAAAATGAAATAAAAGTTGTAGGGAAAGAAACGCAGGGCAAAACTGTGCCAGGGTGCAAGCAAATGTCCGATTGCCAAAAAGTCCAGTGTCGAAGAGTCCAGCGGAGAGAATAAGATGTAGATAGGTAGGTCGTTAGAGGTACGAGAAGTAATGAGAGAGGTTTCAAAGTTTAATTCCAAGAAGCCAAAACTTCAGGTACGCTATCCTGGATATTGAGCTGTATACTCTTCACAATAGGGTTTTACCTTTCCTGAAAGTTCGCTTTTAGTACACCTCTTTATATATATATATATATATATATATATATATATATATATATATATAT
>OY744543.1:75959601-75989601 GCA_963556195.1 Sepiola atlantica | reverse complement strand
TATATATATATATATGTATATATATATATATATGTATATGTATATATATATGTATATATATATATGTATATGTATATATATATATATATATATATATATATATATGTATATATATATATATATATGTATATGTATATATATGTATATATATATATATATGTATGTATATGTATATATATGTATATATATATATATATATATATAATTCCTACCAGTAAAATACATAGCCCTGTTGTGCTCGCATACCCTTAATGACAATAAAAGTGTAAAAATTTGGGAATTTCTTTGCTTTTGTAAATTTAGTGTTTAGTGTATATGAATGTTCATCTTAACCCTATTAAGGGCATATGATTTCAGTATACTGGCATTTTCATGGAATATATACATATATATACACACACATATGTATACATATACATACATATATACACATACGTACACACACATATATATACATATACACATATACGTACACACATATATATACATATACACATATATACACACACATATATATACATATACACATATATACACACACATATATATACTCACTGAGCCGAAAAGGGGAGGATATGTGAGCATGTAATTAGATTAAATGTTATTTCTAACTCAGTTACTGCCTTTTATTTACTTTTGGGTCACCACTTATCAAGGCCAAAAGGCACTCGAGGACTAGGGTTAATGTGATAGAATGATTGCCAGTGATTGAAAGATGGGGAACACTATGGGAGTACTAACACGGATTCATCGTACGAACTTCGTTTGAGTATTTATTAAGCGATTTATGACAGGAATTTGTTGACATTGAATTTAAGGACGACCAAGGTATAATCAACAGGGAAGCAGTCCTGCAGTAATGTTGTTTCTACAGGAGGAAAGCCGTTTCAAAGCAGCTCTGTCTACGGAAGTTCCGCTTTACGCTCGGCGCACGGAGGAAGAAAAGAAAAGTCGGTTGTGGTAGAAAGACAGAATTGCAGCGAACGTCTTAAAAGGAGAAACAAAAGGTTGAAGCTCAATCCAGTTTCTTTTCATGAAAATAACGATAGAGCAGAGAGAGACTAGCAACGTCTATTCTGTGAGAAAAGGGGTTGTGGGGACGGGAAGAGATCACCCCTCCCCCCTCCTCCATCACCACCATAACTTGATTTCGAAGTCGATTTTTCACTCAAGAAAAGAGTGAGTGCTTTGTACGGCTAATCTCTACATTACATCTACACGCTTCGCCTTTCGGCTGGGAGCAAAGTGTAGTATCTGTTCTGGTGCTGCCCTTCATCTTTTCTGTCCTCCATGAATGAAGGAGAGATCCCTCGAGACTGAGGCAATTTTTATTTTTATCCCAAAATCTAGATGGCTTCATTTCATTTCATTTTGTTTTTATTTTTTAACAAGGCAGGCCGCCACTGTAGACGTAAAGGGGGCTATAGAGAAGAAAGAAAAGGGAGAAGGTTGGGGGGGGGGGGTCAACCTAAATTGGGATCTGCGCAGCGAGATGTCTGTTTACATTAGTTTTAAATTTCTGCATGTCAGTACCGTCAGGGGAAACAGGGGTCAGGTAGGGAGTTCCAGACGCCAGCAGCACGAGGAAAAAACGACTTTGTGTTTAACTCCGCCCTCGGGGAGGGAGTAAGTAGATAAGGACCCTTGTATAGGTAGAGGATTGCATCGTTTGTGGGGAGTTATCTTTCATTCACGTTTTTGTGATGTTTTCTCCTTTGACAAAATATAGTCCTCAAGCAATTTCGAGGAACTTCTCGCGCGCTGGCATAACTTTGGCGGGAAACATAAAATATGCTACAGTTGCATACATGTTAGTTTTATTAGTTAAAAGCGAAAAATATAGGTTGACATGGGATTATCATAGTAGCCCCAATGTCACAGTAGCCCCACCCCGGTTGATGTTTTCTGTTCTGGTCAGTTACAGGAGACTATCTTCCTGGGCATTACTTCTGGGAGAGGAGAGGGTATTTATTGCCGATCATCTTAGGCGCCCTTATTGGGAAGTGCCGATGAGGTCCGACCATATCTTACAGCCTAGTTTTAGTGGTGAAACAAATCGAGGTTGACATAGTAGCCCTGTTGACGGTACATATTATATAAACCAGGGGCGGGCAACCTCCGACCAGCGGGCCACATCCGGCCCGCGAAGACTTAGCGTCCAGCCCGCCACCCTGCTATGCTTTATTATTGCAATTCAGCCCGCGGACCTCCCAGTAAAACTCATATCATTTTGCGACATAGACGTAAAAGTAGGTTTCAATTAAGATTTGCAGTGGGATAAAAATGTATGAATATCAGCGAGCGATGATGCATGTATATTTCATTTTTCTTTAACTATTAATTTGACCTGAGATAAAAATAGAAAAAGAGAAAGAGAGAGGCAAAGAGGAAACGTGAGACAAGGAAAGGGCATGAAACATAGAACCTATGTGAGGTGTGTCAAAACGAATGTTGGATGAACTTGCTACTTCCCCCCGTCATTATTTTTTATGATTCCAAAATGGCTCTTTGTCGGCGCATTTTATAACATCACATACAGAAGTCTCTTGAGAAAAAAATACCAGATTTGTCGAGTGTTCAATGCAATTTTTGTGCAATTTATACATGTAAACAAAATATAGTAATTCTGAGATTTCGTTTTTCACTCCGGCCCGCGATCTTCTTCTAAAAGTCTCATCTGTCCGTCACTCTGAAAAGGTTGCCCGCCCCTGATATAAACATTCTTCTGTCTCGAGAAATAATAAATGGTGGTCTTACATATGAAGAATTTGTAGTGAGACAAGCTTTGCACAATCCTAACTGCACTTCTGAACCGACATTATCCTGTTTCTCTACAAAGCCACCATCCGCCCATGCATGGAGTATTGTTGCCACATCTGGGCTGGTGCATCATCCACTAGTCTCTCCCTCTGAGACAAGGTCCAAAAAAAGAGTCGCCAACTTGATAGGTCCTTCACTATCCATCAAGCTCCAGCCCCTGTCCCATCACCGCAATGTAGCATCCTTGTGCCTATTTTACAAATATTTCAATGGATCATGCTCTGATGAACTGGCTACTCCGGTGTCCCCTCGGCGTAAATACACTCGACCAACTCGACAATCAGCTAAATCCCATCCATTCACTGTGGAGGTCCCCAGATGCCAGAGAGCCTTCTACTCCAATAGCTTCTTTCTTCGTGCTGCCGGCCTCTGAAACTCCCTCTCTGCTCCCTGTTTTCCCGACATGCAGAGGTTTAAAACTAATGTAAACAGACACTTCGCTACACTTGGGTAACACCCAAATTCTCAGTAATCCTTTACGTCTACGGTGGCGGCCTGCCTTGTTTGGGGTGAAATATGTTTTTAAAAAAAATTAAAATTAAAAAAAAAAAAGATGGCCACTGAGATAAGCAGAAAAAAGGCGAATATTATTCCGAAGTTTTACTTCGTTGAGAAGAGTTTCCCAAGAAAAATTTAGTCTATCCAACGATTTTACTCACGGGTAAGAGACAGAGAATAGATATGTTGTCTTTATTCGGACATCACTTGCCTATCTGTGAGCAACCTAAAAAAATACTCTTATCCGGGTTTTGTCTGGTGTAAGGGAAATAACTCCTACGTCTTAAAAAGAAAGAGTTACTTCCCTTGCATCAGACAAAAAACTTTCAAAAATGAAGGGAAATAACTCGGAATTTCTCGAATTTTATTCAGAAAAGTAAAAACTTCTGGATTATTTCTAAGCAGACTCTTTGGTCTTGTTTGCACACGACGCTCCACTCTTTGTCAAAAAAAACAAAAAAAAACAAAGTTATTTTTTCGGTTGATCTATTTTATAATAGTTTTTTTGAAGCCGTTATGAATTTATGAAAGAAATGATAGAAAAAATAAGGAAACAATTCATTCATTTTCATATAAATAAAAAATAAGTGTTTAAAAACATTTTGATTTTCTTATCTTTTTGTTTTGCTGGGGATGGGGCATCCTACCGGATGCCAGACATTCACCTGCTATTTCAGACACTCCAGCCGAGAGATCTCTTTAAGATTCTAACCGTCCCTTTAAGTGCAATATTTGTATCTCTCTTGCACTCGGTTAACCGGGTATATTCGCAAGGTAGTTTTTAAAATTCTTTTTCATTAGTCCGGTTGCTCCTATAATTACTGGAATGACTGAGATCTTCCTAAGATTACAGTTTCTTTTCATGTCGTACATAAAACATTGGTATTTCGTAATCTTTTCCCTTTCAGCTCTGTTTAAGCCAGCATCATTAGGGACACTGACTTCAACTAGGGTTGCTACTTTCTCCCTTTTGTCCTATATCACGATGTCAGATTAAGCAGTTGAGCTTCTCGACCGTGGAACACTGTACTGCTGGACTGCTTCCTTGCTGATTATAACGTGGTCGTCTCTGAATCCAATGGAAACAAATTATTGCCTCAAACCGTCCAGTTCATACCATTGATCAATGTTAGTACTCCCATAGTGTTCCTCACCTTTCATACCATTGATCAATGTTAGTACTCCCATAGTGTTCCTCACCTTTCATACCATTGATCAATGTTAGTACTCCCATAGTGTTCCTCACCTTTCATACCATTGATCAATGTTAGTACTCCCATAGTGTTCCTCACCTTTCATACCATTGATCAATGTTAGTACTCCCATAGGTTTCCTCACCTTTAATACCATTGATCAATGTTAGTACTCCCATAGTGTTCCTCACCTTTAATACCATTGATCAATGTTAGTACTCCCATAGTGTTCCTCACCTTTAATACCATTGATCAATGTTAGTACTCCCATAGTGTTCCTCACCTTTAATACCATTGATCAATGTTAGTACTCCCATAGTGTTCCTCACTTTTCGGATGATAATCATTCCGTCTCATTACACCTGATCCTCGAGTGGCTATTGGCCTTCACAAGCGGTGATCCAATGGTAAATAACAAATAAAATATGATATAAAGTGACTTTGTAAAAAAAAAAGGTGAGAGAGAGGGGGGGGGGAGTATGTGTGTTGGGGGAGTCAAGGAAGAGTGAAGGGAGGAACTGCTTTCCTGTTGCTTACAAATTCGAGGTCAACTAAATTTTTGTCATCGACTGCCCCAGTCGTAATCAAATGCAGGTCATACCATTGAGCAATGTTACTACTCCCATAGTTTTCCTCATCTTTTGGCCGCCAATCATTCGTCTTATTAACCCTTATCCTCAAGCGGTTCTTGGCCTTGATAAGTGGTGACACTAAAATTAAAAACGAAGATAACAATTTTTGTATTTACTTTAATTCTTCCTCCTGACTGTTTTCCTATTTTTTATTATATGCAATGCCTCTTTCTCCCTTTATTATACGGTGCACAGCGTTTCTCCCTTTGTCATACGGTGCACAGCGTTCTCTCTTTGTCATACGGTGCACAGCATTCTTCCTTTTATCATACGGTGCACAGCGTTCTCGCTTTGTCATACGGTGCACAGCGTTCTCGCTTTGTCATACGGTGCACAGCGTTCTCGCTTTGTCATACGGTGCACAGCGTTCTCCATTTATCATACGGTACACAGCGTTCTCCCTTTATTATACGGTACACAGCGTTTTCCCTTTATTATACGTTATGTCTATGTCCCCCTTTATTATACGTTATGTCTATGTCCCCCTTTATTATACGTTATGTCTATGTCCCCCTTTATTATACGTTATGTCTATGTCCCCCTTTATTATACGTTATGTCTATGTCCCCCTTTATTATACGTTATGTCTATGTCCCCCTTTATTATACGTTATGTCTATGTCCCCCTTTATTATACGTTATGTCTATGTCCCCCTTTATTATACGTTATGTCTATGTCCCCCTTTATTATACGTTATGTCTATGTCCCCCTTTATTATACGTTATGTCTATGTCCCCCTTTATTATATACTAGAAGGAAGACACGCTGTTGCTCGGGATAAAATGAGGATGACTACTATATACTTTTTCACTATGTTCATAACACCATATTTGTTCTTTTGTTTTTAGTACCCCCCCCCCATCCTCTTGTTTCGGTCCCTAACATAGAAGAATGAAATGTTAAAAAACTTCCTGAATTACTGTCTTATACATACGATATAAATTTCATTAAAATCAGATATATGTATTTGAAGTTTTAAAGGAGTTCTGTCCGAATCGGGGACTTAAGTGTGTTGAGCACATAGATACTTGGCACATAGGTGATAATGTTGAGATTCTGGACCACTTCCATTGTTTTCCCTGGAGAATTTTATACGTGTGATATAAATTTCATTAAAATAAGATATATTTGAAGTCGCACATACGTGGTAAGGTAATTTATCAAGACTAAAAACACGCTCAATGGTGTTATAAGAATCCCTCTCATTCCACAAACAATGGGGGGAAGAATTGAGTGGGTGGTATTAATCTGACGTATGTCGCAGGAAGTTAGAAAGTTTGTCTATTAAATAAAATCATTTTTCTCTCAGATTTGTGGTTGGTTTATTTGTATGTATCGACACTAATCAAAAAAATGTTTTCTGAAAGTGATGATTCCATTTTTTTTTTGTTTTTTGCCAAGGGATATCATTCGCTAGTCTTCATAGAAGTAAATGCGGTACTATGGAATGGCCCTCACACCAGGAGAGATTAGCTAGGAATCTTGGAATGACAAAAAAAAAAGACAGGTCGTTTGAATTTCAAAGAAAAGGCGACGCTATTACAGTTTGCTGTTGACAGCCTGGGGGTGGGGGGTAAATATAGAGAATTTGGAAATATGTTGAAAAAGCTGAAGTCTTTTGGTTCTGGCGGTGGGGAGGGGGGGGGGTTAAAGATAAGAGACAAATGACGACAAAGAAAGGCAGAAACCGGAACAGGAAGTAGAAGAGGTGGTTCGGTAGGGACTGAAACAAACGAAGTAAGGAAAAAGGAGTTAATTGGACTGCTCCTTGAACTCCACAGACAAGCGACGCTATCACAGTTAACTGTTAACAGCCTGGGTAGTCAAGACAGGGAACTCGGAAATATGTAGAAAAAAAGCAGAAGTCTTTCAGTTCTGGTGGGGGAAGTAGAGATAAGAAACAAATGAGGTACTTGTGCAGTTTACGGACTGTGCTATTTTTTTTAAATAGGATTTTCAAGTTACATTCAATTTTATGGTACCTTTTGTTTATTAAATTGTAGGGTGAAAGTACAGAATAGTTAAAAAAAGCCCCACTCCCAATGTTAAGAATGGCTTTCTAAATAATAACAATATTATTTAAGCACGGTCCGTAAACTGCAGAAGTATCAAAATGAAAGTTCTGAAATTCGGTCCATATTTCCGAGTTTGACAAAAATATTCCCGAGTTCGAAGAGATACACCTGAAGAAGACCGGAGGTTACAGCAGTCGAAACGTTGTGATGATAACACTCAAGATGAGAAATGTAGTCCGAATAACCAAAATTATGCAAATTATCAATCCTCATCTCAAAAATTCAGAAATATAAAGAAAAAGGAGTTAGTTGAACTGAAGAGGAGGAGACGACAGAGTTCAATTGAGATTAGGGTTATGAAGTTAGTCTTAGCTGAGATTCAGAAGACGACAGATGGGAGAATTAGCTTGGCACTAGCGACAATACCATAAATACACACACACACCCGTGTTCAACAAGTCACTTGTATACAATGCCTGTATCTGTGTTGTTGTCATTATTATGTATGTAAACTTTTGATGCGGACTATGGCTTGATGCTACAGCGACAGACAACACTAGAATCTTGATACAGTCTGGAAGAAGAAGAAGAAGAAGAAGAAGAAGAAGAAGAAGAAGAAGAAGAAGAAGAAGAAGAAGAAGAAGAAGAAGAAGAAGAAGAAGAAAAAGGAGAAAAAGGAGAAAAAGAAAAAAAGGAGAAAAAGAAAAAAAGGAGAAAAAGAAAAAAAGGAGAAAAAGAAAAAAAGAAAATAGAAAAAGAAAGAAAAAGAAAGAAAAAAGAAAAAAAGAAAAAAGAAAAAAAAGAAAAAAGAAGAAAAAGAAAAAAGAAAAAAAGAAAGAAAAAGAAGAAAGAAAAAGAAGAAAGAAAAAGAAAAAAAAAGAAAAAGAAAAAAAGGAGAAAAAGAAGAAAAAGAAGAAAATAGAAAAAAGAAGAAAATAGAAAAAGAAGAAAATAGAAAAAGAAGAAAATAGAAAAAGAAAGAAAAAAAAAAAAAAAAAAAAAAAGAAAAAAAGAAGAAAAAGAAGAAGATGTTCAAACCCACATCACATGCGTTTGTGGTGAAGCGATCAGTCAGGAGCGCAACCATAATTGCACATAAAAAACAAAACAAAATCAAAACAACAAGAAAGAATTTACAATCAAAAAATCATTTATTTTGTTTTTCTCCTTTTCTTCGCATAAGTCTCTAAATTCTTTCTTTTTGCAGTCGAAGTTTTCATATCTTTTCTTTTCTTCACAGAGGGTTTTGTATTCCTTCTTTTATTGGCAGAGGTTTCCGCATTCTTTCTTTTCATGGAAGAAGATTCCAATTTTCTTCTTACTGTAACAGAGGATTCCGAATTCATTCTTTTTGCAGCTGAAGATTCCAATTTTTTTCTTTTTGTGACCGAAGATTCCGAATTCTTTCTTTTCGTGGCCGAAGATTCCGAATTCATTCTTTTTGCAGCTGAAGATTCCAATTTTTTTCTTTTTGTGACCGAAGATTCCGAATTCTTTCTTTTCGTGGCCGAAGATTCCAAATTCTTTCTTTTTGTGGCCGAAGATTCCAATTTTTTTCTTTTCGGGCTAGAAGATTCTAAATTTTTTCTTTTCGTGGCCAAAGATTCCGAATTTTTTCTTTTCGTGGTTGAAGATTCAGAATTCTTCCTTTTCGTGGCCGAAGATTCAGAATTCTTTCTTTTCGTGGCCGAAGTTGAAGAATTCTTCTTTTTCGTGGCCGAAGATTCAGAATTCTTTCTTTTCGTGGCCGAAGATTCCAATTTTTTTCTTTTCGTGGCCGAAGATTCCGAATTCTTCCTTTTCGTGGCCGAAGATTCCGAATTCTTCCTTTTCGTGGCCGAAGATTCCGAATTCTTCCCTTTCGTGGCCGAAGATTCCGAATTCTTCCTTTTCGTGGCCGAAGATTCCGAATTCTTCCTTTTCGTGGGCGAATATTCTGAATTCTTTCTTTTCGTGGCCGAAGATTTTGAATTCTTTCTTTTCGTGGCCGAAGATTCTGAATTCTTTCCTGTTGAAGCTGAAGATTCCAATTTTTGTCTTTTCGTGGTAGAAGATTCCGAATTCTTTTTCAACTGACTTTTTAGTTTTCTCTTTTTCGTTTTTTCTGACACCTCATGGATACGCCGCATATGCTGTGTCAAATTGGCGGAGTTAATAAATCCTTGCTGGCAGGCATCACATTGAAATGGTCTATCACTGGAGTGGATCTTTACATGTGACGCAAGATTAGAAGACTGCGCAAACCTTTTGTCACAAATGTTGCACCTGTACGGCTTCTCACCCGTGTGCAAACGCATGTGTACATGACAGGCAAATATATCGAAAAACGTCTTCTGGCATACACTGCACATATACGGCCTCTCCCCCGTGTGTCTGCGGATATGCATCATCAGGCTGTTGGTGCTGGTGAACGCCTTTCCGCAATGCTTACACGTGTAAGGCTTTGCCGCGTTGTACGTGTGAACGCGCTGATGAATAGATCTTATTTTTTCATCGTTAAAACCTCTCCCGCAATCGGAACATTCAAATGGCAGCTTCTGCGCAACAGCCATTTCGTTCGGAATAGGTCGTTGAGTACCGTTCACGGTCTCTGCTGTTGATGGGGAGTCAGTGTTTAAAATGGGTGCATCTTTTTTAACGGGATGCAGAGCTCCCTCTTTTTCTTTGGTTGATGTTTCTAAATTCAGAGTCGCGGACTTAGAAAGTTGTGTACTATTCATCGTCCCTACAGTTGACGACGAGCCGGGGTTTGTAAGAGAAGTTTGTTTGCTTAAGGGTTGCTTTGGGTCCCCTTCTCGTTCAATTAAAGTTTCTGAATCCTGAGACATGCACTCACCGAGGTGGGTACGAACTGCTCTCTCTAAAATGGACGACAATGCAGGATGATTCGACACAATGGTATTTTCTTGTTCCCTTAGTTGTGAAAGATCTTCATGAGTCATAGTATTGGCTAGTTGGACACCAACAACTTCCTCTACAGGTGATGCAGATCCAAGATTTAAAATGGAGGTTTCTTTTACCATTGGTTGCAAAGAATCTTCATGAGTCATAGTATTGGCTTGTTGGACACCAGCCACTTCCTCTACAGGTGATGCAGATCCAAGATTTAAAATAGAGGTTTCTTTTACCATTGGTTGCAAAGAATCTTCATGAGTCATAGTATTGGCTTGTTGGACACCAGCCACTTCCTCTACAGGTGATGCGGATTCAAGATTTAAAATAGAGGTTTCTTTTACCGTTGGTTGTTGAAGATCTTCATGAGTCATAGTATTGGCTTGTTGGACACCAGCCACTTCCTCTACAGGTGATGCAGATCCAAGATTTAAAATAGAGGTTTCTTTTACCATTGGTTGTGGAGGATCTTCATGGGTCATAGTATTGGCTTGTTGGACAACAGCCACTTCCTCTAAAGGTGATGCGGATTCAAGATTTAAAATAGAGGTTTCTTTTACCGTTGGTTGTGGAAGATCTTCATGAGTCATAGTATTGGCTTGTTGGACACCAGCCACTTCCTCTACAGGTGATGCGGATTCAAGATTTAAAATAGAGGTTTCTTTTACCATTGGTTGCAGAAGGTCTTCATGAGTCATAGTATTGGCTAATTGGACACCAGCCACTTCCTCTAAAGGTGATGCTGATTCAAGATTTAAAATAGAGGTTTCTTTTACCATTGGTTGTTCAGGATCTACATAGGTCATAGTACTGGCTAGTTGGACACCGACCACTTCCTCTAAAGGTGATGCGGATTCAAGATTTAAAATAGAGGTTTCTTTTACCATTGGTTGTGGAGGATATTCATGAGTCATAGTATTGGCTTGTTGGACACCAGCCACTTCCTCTACAGGTGATGCGGATTCAAGATTTAAAATAGAGGTTTCTTTTACCGTTGGTTGTGGAAGATCTTCATGAGTCATAGTATTGGCTTGTTGGACACCAGCCACTTCCTCTACAGGTGATGCAGATCCAAGATTTAAAATAGAGGTTTCTTTTACCATTGGTTGCAAAGAATCTTCATGAGTCATAGTATTGGCTAGTTGGACACCAGCCACTTCCTCTACAGATGATGCAGATCCAAGATTTAAAATAGAGGTTTCTTTTACCATTGGTTGTGGAGAATCTTCATGAGTCATAGTATTGGCTTGTTGGACACCAACAACTTCCTCTACAGGTGATGCGGATCCAAGATTTAAAATAGAGGTTTCTTTTACCATTGGCTGTGGAGGATCTTCATGAGTCATAGTATTGGCTAATTGGACACCAGCCACTTCCTCTACAGGTGATGCGGATTCAAGATTTAAAATGGAGGTTTCTTTTACAATTGGTTGTTCAGGATCTACATAGGTCATAGTATTGGCTAGTTGGACACCGACCACTTCCTCTAAAGGTGATGCGGATTCAAGATTTAAAATAGAGGTTTCTTTTACAATTGGTTGTGGAGGATATTCATGAGTCATAGTATTGGCTTGTTGGACACCAGCCACTTCCTCTACAGGTGATGCAGATCCAAGATTTAAAATAGAGGTTTCTTTTACCGTTTGTTGTGGAAGATCTTCATGAGTCATAGTATTGGCTTGTTGGACACCAGCCACTTCCTCTACAGGTGATGCAGATCCAAGATTTAAAATAGAGGTTTCTTTTACCATTGGTTGTTCAGGATCTACATAGGTCATAGTACTGGCTAGTTGGACACTGACCACTTCCTCTAAAGGTGATGCGGATTCAAGATTTAAAATAGAGGTTTCTTTTACCATTGGTTGTGGAGGATATTCATGAGTCATAGTATTGGCTTGTTGGACACCAGCCACTTCCTCTACAGGTGATGCAGATCCAAGATTTAAAATAGAGGTTTCTTTTACCATTGGTTGTGAAGGATCTTGATGAGTCATAGTATTGGCTAGTTGGACACTTACCCCTTCTTCTACAGCTGATGCAGATCTAAGATTTAAAATAGACGTTTCTTTTACCATTGGTTGCGGAAGGTCTTCATGAGTCATAGTATTGGTTAGTTCGACACCAACCACTTCCTCTACAGGTGATGCAGATCCAAGATTTAAAATAGAGGTTTCTTTTACCATTGGTTGTGGAGGATCTTCATGAGTCATAGTATTGGCTAATTGGACACCAGCCACTTCCTCTAAAGGTGATGCGGATTCAAGATTTAAAATAGAGGTTTCTTTTACCATTGGTTGTGGAAGATCTTCATGAGTCATAGTATTGGCTTGTTGGACACCAGCCACTTCCTCTACAGGTGATGCGGATTCAAGATTTAAAATAGATGTTTCTTTTACCATTGGTTGTGGAGGATCTTCATGGGTCATAGTATTGGCTAGTTGGACACCAACCACTTCTTCTAAAGGTGATGCGGATTCAAGATTTAAAATGGAGGTTTCTTTTACCATTGGTTGTGGAAGATCTTCATGAGTCATAGTATTGGCTTGTTGGACAGCAGTCACTTCCTCTACAAGTGATGCAGATCTAAGATTTAAAATGGAGGTTTGTTTTACCATTGGTTGTGAAGGATCTTCATGAGTCATAGTATTGGCTAGTTGGACACCAGCCACTTCCTCTACAGGTGATGCGGATTCAAGACTTAAAATAGATGTTTCTTTTACCATTGGTTGTGAAGAATCTTCAAGAGGCATAGTATTGGCTTGTTGGACACCAGCCACTTCCTCTACAGGTGATGCGGATTCAAGATTTAAAATAGAGGTTTCTTTTATTATAGGTTGTTGAGGATATTCGTTTTCTTCAACTATGGTTATTAAATCCCGAGTGTCAGACATAGACATTTGGGTACCATTCATTGCCGCTACAGTTAATGAGGACTTTGAGTTTAATAAAGAGGTTTCCTTTTCCAAAGGTTTCCGAGGATACTCTTCGAAATCCTGAGTTACGAACTTTAGAAAATGGATGCCATCTGATTTTTGTAAAAGTGATAAAGATTCAGGATGATTCAAAACAACGGTCGTTTTTTTATCTGTTTGTTCTGAGAGATCCTCTTTTTTGTCCGTTATAATTTCTGAATTAGAGGTCGTGGTTTTTGCCAGTTGGGTACCAACCCTTTCCGCTACGGCTGATGAGGATTCGGGGTTTGAAACTGAGGTCTCCTTTTTTATAGATTCTGGAAAACAATCTTTTTTCTGGACTGATATTTCTGAATCCAGAGTTGTGGACTTAATCGGTTCGGACACATTCACCGCGTTTAGCATTGTCGATTCATGTTTTAAAACGGAGGCTTCTTTTATTATAGGTTGCTGAGGACCCTCTTTCTTTTTAATTACCGTTTCCAAATCTTGAGTTTTAGATGGGGAAAACTGGGTAGTACCTACTTCCGTTACAATCGATGATGTATCACGGTTTAAAATAGAGGTTTCTTTAACCATCGGCTGCTGAGAAGCCTCTCGAGTTTTAGATATAGTGAGCCGGGTGCCAACGACTGCGGCTACAACTGATGATGAACCGGAGTTTAAACCTGCTGTTTCATTTATGGCAGGATGCTGAGGATCCTCTTTATCTTCCACTGATATTCTTGAAGACCGAGTCGTATACGAGTGGATACCGTTTACTACCTCTAGAGTTGATGATGATTCAGAATCTAAACCAATTGATTTCTTTAGCATAGGTTTCTGTGAACCCTCTTTTCGTTCGGTTACCATTTCTGAACCTTGAGTTAGGAACTTTAGAGGATGGGTATCAACTTCAGCTTCTAAAAGCGATAAAGATTCAGTAGGATTTAAAACAACGATTGTTTTTTTTTTCATAGGTTGTGATGGATCCTCTTTTTTACCGGTTAAAGTTTTAAAATCCGGAGTCAGTGACTTGGCCAGTTGGGTACCAACTGCAGTTTCTGTAGGTGATGAGGGTTTGGGGTTTAACACGACAAAGATTTCTTTTTCCACAGTTTGTCTAGCACCTACTTTTTCTTTCATTACAGTTTCCAAATGGTGAATCGTGGACATCACAAACTCAGTGTTGCCACCCTCGGCCTCGTCCAACTGCGAACCTTCCATGTTAAAGATGCCGCTGTTCAGCTAACGTTAGTTCTTTTTGCTAGATTTAAAGATTATGGATGTCAAAGGACGATGATCAATGCTGCCGAGATGAAAAGAGATTGAAATATGGGATGAATTCTGTAGGCTTTCTACAACTGCTCATTTAAAAAAAAAAAAATCGATCCGAGAACCCGTATAGATGACAGTTTAAAGACGTTTCTTCTGATTGTTCATAAGCCATTTGATATGCATAGAAATCTGGAATAAAAATATTCAGAAATTAAAAAAAAAAAAAATTGTAATAAATAATTAAATAAATTTTTAATATTTTAATATTAAATAGTTAATATTTTAATAGCTAATATAATATAGCTAATATTTAAATATTTTAATAAATAATTAAATAAAACATTACAAAAGCAATAAAATATAAATAATTTTCGGATACTCGCAAAATATTAATTTATTATACACGCGATAAAATTTATTATACACGCGATAAAATTTATTATACACATGATAAAATTTATTATACACATGATAAAATTTAAATTAACAAACATAAAAATAAACCGATTGATGATCATCAAAGATCACATTAAAAAATAAAATGAGAATAAAATCTTAGTTTGGGATAACTATTAATACAGATACATATTGGTCCCTTGTTAAACTTCTTTTTTTTTACACGATTTTTCTTATTATGTTTGTAGCCCCCGTCTACTCATAGCAACTTTTGATCGCCCCATTCCCGTTCTCAGGCGGTTTAATGTTTTCCACTGGAGCCAGGCTGCCTCTGAACCGGGAGGGAGTTCCTCAGAAGGAGGGATCCCCATGTCGTTATGAGGGACGAGGGGGGGGGGGTCTTCTAGCCGTCTGGTCCACAGCTGTAGTCTGGTCTCTTCCTGAGATATTGTTAGGAGTTCGACATGGCTGAGGAAGCTTCTCCTTGACTTCAGTCGAGAGACCGTTGGTTCACGTCCATGAAGGGCAAGACTGCTACAAACTTTAGGATTCCATTTTCCATTGTTAACTGAGTGTCCAATTCATCAGCGAGGGAAAATAATCAATATCCTCTCACCTAGGTCGATCAGGACCCTCTGACAGCAGTTTTAGTTAACAATGATAATAAGGGTGTCTATTTACTTCTGTCATGTCATCATTTTCATCAACTGGTTTATTTGTTGAATCAGGCCACAATTAATCCTCTGATGAGGATGGGCTTGATTGTCCAGTCTCGATCTAAGTCTTTCCTTCCATTCTTGTCTTTGGTGAGGCTCGACAGAATCCATACCCAAGGCTCTCCTATCACATTTGATCACGTCCTCCCAAGACAATTTGGGTCGGCCAGAGGTGGTCTTCTCTGCTGGAACGTTTAACTGTCGGGCTTTAGCAATCCAACCATTGCTTCACTCAACGTGCCCCAACCAACGCAGTCTGCTCGTCTGCATGACGTCCGCGAGGCTTTCCAAGTTGACCTGCACGAGCAGAGACTCAAAAGGCATGCTCTCTCTGTTCAGGCCTCAACCATACAGATCCATTTGACCACTACCTTGTCATTATGGTACAGTTTCTTTAGGGTGCCGACAGAGACAGCCCAGGTTTCGAAGCCATACACCAGCACACTTCTGACACATGAGGAGTATATATGACCTCTCGTAGCTGCTGGCAGGTGTCTGTTTGTCAGAATTCGTAGCAGCTCTCTAAACTGTCTCCGAGAAGACTTGCAACGTGTAGCTGCCGCGAGTTCACAGCCTCTATCCGATGACAGCACGTCTCCAAGTTGTCTTGGGATACCCAATTCATTTTGGTAGCTGAATCAGCTGTCAAATTACGACCATTCAAAGTTTGTTGAAAATTCGATTTACAGTCTTGAGTGCCATTGGTCCAGAAGCTAAGTTTCACAGTGTATGACTAAAAATTTTTAGTCACACATTGTGAAAAATGCGGGCTTCAAATAAGTGAAAAATCCTTAATAAAAATAATGCCACTGTGTTTTAAATAAAAATGGAAGAAATAATTATTAAACCGAACCAGCCTAAACAATGGACACAATCCAAGGCGATCCAAAATCCCATTACCCCATCAAAAAAATTTTACAAAAAAGAAAAAAAAAAAAGAAAACATGCAAAACTGGGGCAGAACTTTGACTGTTCATATAAGATTCATTTCAACAGTTAACAAGTTGAATCTTGAGTCATAGCAGATGACAGATCAAGCTAGATTTTCTTTTTAATAATAAATACGTTTTTAAAACTCAGATTTCGACCATGTAAAAACAGATGGAAACAATTTGATGATGGGGCAAAAATTTAATTCCCTAAAGTTTTCAACTTGGATTTTTTTGTGAAAGTAACTTAAAACCTTATATTAAGCCGGCCATATTGATGAGTTGCACTTTTTCTTTAAAATGAGACTATTTTCATATGCATAGAGACACACAATATCGTGTGCATTAAATTGAAAAACACCAACATGAAAAGATAAATCACCTGTCACTGAAAATAATAATCTAATTTGAAGTAGCAGATTTCAAAGGGGTTCAACTAAAATAGTCATATTTGAAAAACCAAAGAACTTGGACTCCTTACACCTGACATTATCCTGTATCTCTACAAAGCCACCATCCGCCAATGCATGGAGTATTGTTGCCACATCTGGGCTGGTGCATCATCTACTAGTCTCTCCCTCCTTGACAAGGTCCGAAAAAGAGTCGCCAACTTAATAGGTCCCTCACTGTCAACCAAGCTCCAGCCCCTGTCCCATCGCCGCACTGTAGCATCCTTATGTTTGTTTTACAAATACTTCAATGGATTATGCTCCGATGAGTTGGCTACTCTGGTGCCCCCTCGACGTAAATTCACTAGACTAACTCGACAATCTACTAAATCTCATCCATTCACTGTGGAGGTCCCCAGATGCCGGAGAGCATTCTACTCAAATAGCTTCTTTCCTCGTGCTGCTGGCCTCTGGAACTCCCTCCCTGCCCCCTGTTTCCCCGACAGTACTGACATGCAGAAATTTAAAACTAATGTAAACAGACATCTCGCTGCTCAGATCCCAATTTAAGCTGAACCACCAATCCTTCTCCCCTTTTCCTTTTTCTCAGTAGCCCCTTACGTTTACAGTGGCGGCCTGCCTTGTTTGGGGTGAATCATGTTAAAAAAAAAAAAAATTAAAAAAAACTTCAAGTTTTCAAAATACCACCATTTTGTTCAGAAATGAATATCCTTTGACATGGATTAATAAATAATAATCTATGTGAGATATTTGAACTTTTGTGAAGAACGAAGGTGTTTTTTAAACGTTCGTTACCACTTCTCTATGGGGAATTTCATTATGAAATTTGAAAAACAATTAGGAGTTCTGGTGAGAGTACTTCATGCCCGCCAGCGCCCGCCACAAATCACAATCATGATTTTGTTTCATGTGACTAAAATCAACTAGTCAAATAATAACCCGAGGCATAATCATTTGAAATTTAATTTTAAAAAAAAAACGTCTGCTCAGAATATTTAAAAAATGAAAACCAGTGTTTTTTTTTGTTTTTTGTCTTTTTAAATTTAAAACGTTTTTACGCTTTAAAAATTTGCCGATTTTACCATTTTTTTCTTTTTGGTTTATTTTTAAAAAGAAGAAAAATATCAAATCTTTTCACCCCCCCCCCCACCTCCATAAAAGCCTGCCATTTTTTTTTTTTAACTTCTAAAAATAGAATTACGGTTATTTTTGTTTTGTTATTTTGTGCGTTCGTATGAAGCTTCCTAACTGCCGAGACACCCACAGACTAAGAGCCAAGATTGACACAGGAGCAGAAGGCAATACCCTCCCTCTACGTATGTTCCGTAAGATGTTCCCAGAGACAGTGAACTCAGTGGGACAGCCACTCCCCAGCGCAACTTGACGATGAGTGAACTGCACTGACTGCGTACAATGGCTCCAGCATCACCCAACATGGATCCATAAAGATACAGAGTGGTTACAAGGGAGCCTGAGAAACCCTAAAATTGGTAGTGGTGACCTCAGAGGATTACCGTTTCTCAGAGACCTGGGCTTGGTAACTCTGCACTGTGGTATCCAGAAAAAAACAGCGCCAAATAAGCTCAGCAAAGGAACTAGTAAATATGTATCTGGATCAGTTTGATCGTGTAGGCAACTTCGAAGGTGCATATCATATTGTCCTAAAACCAGACAGCCACCCCGTAATCCATGCACCCTGAAAATGTCTCATCCACTTAAGAGATGAGATCCAAGCTGAGCTAGAGGATATGGTGAAACAAGGCATCATACGGAAAACAAGCGAACAAACAGAATGGGCCAACAGCCTCGTGTATGTTCACAAAAGAAAATGGGAAGCTTCACTTTTGTCTAGATCCAAAAGATCTAAACAGGGCTATTATGGGATGTCACCACAAAAGAAAATGGGAAGCTTCACTTTTGTCTAGATCCAAAAGATCTAAACAGGGCTATTATGGGATGTCACCACAAAAGAAAATGTGAAGCTTCACTTTTGTCTAGATCCAAAAGATCTAAACAGGGCTATTATGGGATGTCACCACAAAAGAAAATGGGAAGCTTCACTTTTGTCTAGATCCAAAAGATCTAAACAGGGCTATTATGGGATGTCACCACAAAAGAAAATGGGAAGCTTCACCTTTGTCTAGATCCAAAAGACAAGGGAATAGCTTGCGCACAAGCGCTCTCCGGTGCCAAGTAATTCTCTAAACTGGACGCCAAAAAATGGGTACTGGTCTGTCAAGCTAGACGCTGAATCCCAGCTACTGACTACTTTCAACTCACCGTTTGGAAGATTTTGCTTTCAGCAAATGCCCTTTGGCCTAGTGATGTCCAAGACGTCTTCATGCAGAAAATGGACATGATGCTTGAGAAATGCCCTGGCACTCTGGGATTAGTGAACGACGTCATCATCTACGGCAAAACCAGAGAACAGTATAACGAAAGCTTGCACAATTTGATGAAAATAGGACAAGCAGAACGATTCGTTTTTAACAGTGAAAAATGTGCAGTCGACCAGAAGCAAACACTTCTTCGGAGCAATGTACGACGAAAATGGAATAAACCCCGATCCTAGCAAAGTGAATGAAATCAAGGTGTGACCCATTTCAACTAACATAACTGACCTACAAAAAGCGTTGGGCATCATCATCTACATGGCACCCTTCATCTGTCGGATCTCACAGCACCTCTACTAAAGAAACGAAGCCGAGTGCAGATGGACTCAAAGTCATCAAAAGTCTCTTCAGCAAATCAAAGATGTGATATGGAAAGAGATGCTATTAATTTTGTTTTTTGTTTTTTTTAACATACTTCACCCCAAACAAGGCAGGCCGCCACTGTAGACATAAGGGGCTACTCAGAAGAAAGAAAATGGAGAGGGGGGGGGGGGTCAACCTAAATTGGGATCTGCGCAGCGAGATGTCTGTTTACATTAGTTTTAAATTTCCGCATGTCAGTACCGTTGGGAAAACAGGGGGCAGGGAGGGAGTTCCAGAGGCCAGCAGCACGAGGAAAGAAGCTATTTGAGTAGAAAGCTCTCCGGCATCTGGGGACCTCCACAGTGAATGGATGGGATTTAGTCGATTGTCGAGTTGGTCTAGTGAACTTACGTCGAGGGTGCACAAGAGTAGCCAGTTCATCGGAGCATAATCCATTGAAGTATTTGTAAAACAAGCACAAGGATGCTACATTGCAGCGATGGGACAGGGACTGGAGCTTGGTTGACAGTGAGGGACCTATTAAGTTGGCGACTCTTTTTTGGACCTTGTCAAGGAGGGAGAGACTAGTAGATGATGCACCAGTTCGACCCAACGAAACAGACCGTGCGCCAGATAGAGGCATCAAACAAAGGCTTCGGTGCAGCTCTCCTGCAGGAAGAAAAACAACTGATAGCTTTTGCATCAAAATCGCTGACAGAAACAGAACAGTATACTAACAGCGAACGCAAGCTATTAGCAGTCATGTTTGAATGTGAGCGCTTCAGGACGTACCAGCTTTTGAACAAGACAAAAAACGAACTGTTTTTTTTTTTTACACTAAGTTTTATTGTCTTTGGTAACAGTTATTTGCTTTTCACCCCTTTTTTTCTGTTAGAAATTATTGACAATCGCCAATTTACGATTTAATCAATTTACAATTTAACTTGTCTGCTTTTCGCGCCTTCTGACCTTCTGATTGGATAAGCGCTTCGGCATCTCTAGGCTCTTTACGTAAACAGTCAAAAATAAAAGTCGAACGAAAAGTCGGTTTTGTCTAGTTCAAAAGATGGTACAGTGTACCAGTACCGAATATATTAATCAGTGTTTTTGTTTTTTTTTACGTCTGCTATGAATATTTCAACATTTGTTTTACGATTTAAATATTTACCGATTTTACAATATTTAGTATCGGTTTTGATACTATATTTTATCTTTTCTGTCCTCAATTAGTGGAAGAGAAATCCTTCCAGACTGAGGCAATTTTAACTTTCGTCCCAATCCAGAGTGTCCCTTTTTGGGGAGCTGGATTTTCCAACAAAGATGTTTTTTTATTAATTTTTACTAATTTTCAAACATTTATTATTACATTTCCCCCCAAAAAAACATTCCAATTATAAAAAAAAGTTTGATTTGAGTAATTTATAGTAAAAATGAAAATGTTCAATTATAAAAACCAGTTTGATTTTCTTATGTTAATAATTTAAAGATGGTTAAAGCATAATGGGTAACAGTTTTGATAAACACCGCTCGATATCAAAAGCGGAAACCGTCATCAAGTAGGAATAAAAATGGCTGAAAATACAGAGATTCGATAATCGCTTAAAAAACGAAAATTAAACAAAATACTGGTAGAATATACATTTTCCCACGATTAGTGACATTTATTGGATGTATTTCTAACACTATTTTGTTTATTTTTTGATTTTTCTATCGATTGTCAAGGATCTCTGTGCTGAGTTCATGAACAGCCATTTTGTTTTTCGTTCTAACTGAACAGGTGGACACCGGGGTTGTTTTGAACAAAAAAAACAGGTGCTTGTACAGAGAAGCGTACATATGAAAAACGCTGTAAATCGCAGTTCCAATTAAATTAACCGGAAAACTCTTTGAAATACTTATGTATCAAGCAAAAATAGGTTTGTACACCAAAAATTAGCAAAAACTATCGAGTAGAATTGAAATAAAAAATAAAAATCCGTTATATCGTTTTTTTCGGGTTCGGCCGAAAAACGCGAAATTCAGTGGAAGATAACTTTTAACTGAGGTCTGTCATATTAACAAGTAATAAATCAATGGCAGTAATCAAAATACGATTAAACTGATTTTTATTTGTAATTTAAATTCTACTCGATCATTTTTCCTACTTTTTGGTGAGGATACTTATTTAAATCTGCTGCGTAAGTATAGAATACTGTTTTTTTTTGTGGTATTGATAATTTAATACGGACACTTCTCTGTACAAGCACCAAAAAAACCCGCTTTAAAAGAAGTTAAAACACAAATTAACTTATCCAGGTTAGTAGAAGAGTAACGTATCTTGCCTTTGGTAAGATTTATTTGTTGCCTATTTGTTGTTTTTTTTATCCCCTTTTTTGTTATAAATGCCCGTGGCCGTAATCTATCGTGGGAAAAATTTACTTTTTTTTATATTATAACATAAAAATGAATAAAAATAATCAAGTAATTTGAATTTGCAACAAAATATTTACCCGGTCATTTTTGGTCATGTCGCCGGTTTAGAGATTACAGCGATAAGAGAGAAAAGCCGATATTTGTATTGAGGCTTTTCGAAAACCCTTAGTTTCTTCTTGTCTTTTAATCTTGTGTGATGGGTCGTGTCTTTAAAACAACTTTAAGACGAATGGAAAAGATTAGCACTTTGGTTTCAGCAGACTTTTAACGTTTGTTGACAAGAGTAGACTTCTGTATTTCTTTTTCAAACTGAGACAGAAGAGCGACAATCACGAAAAGATAACTCATCCCTTTTGTCGCTTTTGAAAATTTTTTGTCAAATTTTTACTCTTTACCCCCCACCCCCACCACGCTCTTAAATGAAAAATACAAATTAGATTTTTTTTGAAAATTGTGATCGGACAAAAGCCCACCAACATAAAAATTAATTAATTAAAACAAAAAACAAAAAAACTTTGACGCTTCTGCAGTTTCACAATGACAGGTTAGGCCTCTCTTTAAAAAAAAAATGGCTAAAGAAATGTATAAAGTTTGGGTGCTTATCCAGAACTACAGGGGCATTCGAAAAAACAACCCCCACCCCCCACCCCCCAAAAAAAAACTAAGATATATCTGTTTGATGTACGCATCTCTCACGGAATAAATATATCGTATACCAAAAAGCACGTAAATTAATCAAGTAATTTTTTTTATTATTTTATAAAAGAAAATTTAATTTTACCGATAAACGGGTAATGTTGATATATCAGCGGCATTTTTGGTTATATTCAAGGGAGCTAAATAAGGGAGATAACCCCCCAAATTTAAGACTTTATTTCTCTATTTCGCAAAGTTCGTATTATCTCCCTTGAATATGATCAACATGGCGGTGATATTTCCCCCTTATTCGTTTATCGATAATTTCTTTTTCTTTTATAAAATCACCATCACACTATAAGCCCCCCACCCCCACCCCCATTTTTCTGCTCCATGAAGCAAGTTTTAAACTGGTAGGGTTCAACTTTGTTCTTCTGCTGAGTAAGATTTTTCGGTGATTGTGAACTGTAGGTCCGCAGAAAAAAATTTATCTTTATGTTGTGGAGAGTCAAATAAGGGGGAGAGAACTCAAGTTTCAAGTTTCAACCACGATTTATCTGAAAATGGATTTTACTATTGTAATTATTAAAAAAATGAAAAATAAAATGATTTTGAATAATATAGTTAGGGTTAGTTTTACACTGGGTAAAATTCGGCAATTTGTTGGAAAACAGTTCCCAGTGCAGTGTCCTTTCGGAATTTTTGTTTCCACATAAATCTGGCTAGGTACGATTCCACCATTTGCGTGTTGATGCCACATTCAACCTTGTTTCTTTTCTTCGCCTCATTCCACATTCGTTCGACGTGGTTAGTTGTGGCACCTTGCAAGTTCAGATTGTTAAAAATCCATCTTCAGATAAATCGTGGTTGAAACTTGAAACTAGAGTTCTCTCCCACTTATTTGACTCTCCTCAACTTAAAGATAAAAAAAAAAAATTTTCGGACCTACAGTTCACAAGCACCGAATTTTCTGTCGGGCTGGAGTCGTGTTAATGAAAAACTTTATCGTCACCTTTTGAATTGAAAAAAAAAACCCACAAGCGTTGAATATCGCGAGTGATAATTGGACTTTATAAGAATGTCGAAATATTTTGGGTTTTTTTGTTGTTGGTCCCCCGATTTATAAAATCGGGGGACCTATGTTTTGAGGCATTTCCGTCCGTCCGTCCGTCCAGATTTTTCTCTGCAACCATCCATTGAATTTCTCTGAAATTTTGCATGAAGTTGTAACTTTGGTCAGGTTAGAAAGTGACATTCTCAGATTTTTGAAAATAAATCTGGTTAGCCCCCCCCCCCCCCAGGGAGTCAAAAAGCCCCGAAATGTGAAAAAATGACATTTTTTGCCCCATAACTTTTCATCCATCCAGTCAATTTCTTTGAAACTTGGCCAAAATATGGAGGAAATTGTTCCTAATAGAAAATAAGTAACGCTGACCTTGGAAAAAATCTGGTTCGCGCCCCCAGGGGGTCAAAAGCCCCCAAAATGGCAAAAAATGACCCTTTTCTCCCATAACGTTTGATCCATCCATTCAATTTTTCTGAAACTTGGCCAAAACGTAGAGGCAATTATTCTGGATATAAAATGAGCATCCTTAACCTCAGAAATATTCTGGTTCACGGGGGGGGGGGCGTAAAAAATGCCCCAAATTGCCCAAATGTATTGCATTTTACACTTGCCACATCGAGTCACATACAGAGGAGGAACCACACATGCGCGGCTTGTTGTTGTTGTTTCGTGATGTCGAAATATTTGTCTTTTGTTGTTTTTCTTCTTTTTTTTTTTGTATGGCTTGTCCCCGAAAGGGTTTAGGTTATCGGGTTTTGTTCTTTTGTTTTTGTATGCCTCGTCTTTTGTTCTCGTTTTGATGTTAAGTATTTTCATTTTGTTTGTTTGTGCTTTTTGTTGGTTTACGTTAGTTTTTTTCTTTTGCTTTCTTTTCAGAAGTTTATGTGTTCAGATCACGTTGAAGTCACCAGTGTAGCCGCCATGCATTGTAAATATAAATGGAAATGAAATGGCAAAGGAATGATATATTAGAGGAGATTTGAGAGGAGAAATATTAAGGTCACTAGCGAGCAAGTGTTCACTCTACATGTACGGCGTTTCGTGAATGGAAAAAACTACAAACAGGAATAGCATTTAATGAATTAAAAATGGAGAAAAAACTTTTTTGAAAACAAAACATTTATAAATCTATAAGTTTACAATGGAATATAAAGAGTAGTTTTAATGAAGAAATGTTCTTTGTAAAGTTTATTCAACTCGTGTTCTTTGTTAGAAATGTTCATTGTAATTAGGCAGACACGAAGGCTAAAGATGTGTATGTCTCGATTTGTTAGTGCGTGAGTCATAGAGCGTGCATGTGCGTAAGTGGCAATGTGATACTGTGTGTGTGGAGGGGGATATGTGCGTGACGCAAGGAAAGCTTGTACATACTTCTGAAGTGTCCTGTTTATCTTGTTGCTCCGGCCAAAAAGGCCGGGCTGGAGTGGGAGCCTCTTGTGCGTTCTTTTGTGGTCTGTCTAGCTGAAAAGAAGGGGCTCTCCGTGAACTCCCTTCGTTCTTTTATAGGGGTTATCGAGTTTGCGTCGCTTACCAATAGACATGTTAGTTTTTGATTGGTTGGGATTCCTCAGTCAAAACGTTTCTGTTACGAACCTTTACAGGGAAAGAAAGAGGGTAGCAATTCGAGCCATTTGCTTTTTGACATTCGTACGGATCGCATCTCGTCCACCATAATTTAATCCTGAAGGAATATTTTCAAAATTAAATGGGCAAAAATATTCTCAAAACTCAATTTATCGGATGAATACTTACAAATACTATTGGAAGAGAAATATACAAAATTATTAACAGTAAACATACAATAAAGTTTGTACAAGTTCAATAAACCTTTTTTTTTTTTGCTATAAAAATGATACTGGGAATCTTCTTCTTTTTCTTCTTTTCCTTCTTCTCCTTCTCCTTCTTCTTCTTAGTCTTCTTTTCTTTCTTCTTCTTCTCCTTCTTCTTCTTAGTCTTCTTTTCTTTCTTCTTCTTCTTCTTCTTCTTCTCCTTCTTCTTTTCCTTCTTCTCCTTCTTATTCTCCTTCTTTTTCTTCTTCTTTTCCTGCTTATTTTCCTTCTCCTTCTTCTTCTTCTTCTTCTTTTCCTTCTTCTTTTCCTTCTCCTTCTTCTTCTTCTTCTTCTTTTCCTTCTTCTTTTCCTTCTCCTTCTTCTTCTTCTTCTTCTTCTCCTTCTTCTCCTTCGTCTTCTTTTCTTTCTTCTTCTTCTTCTTCTTCTTCTTCTTCTTCTCATTCTTCTTCTCCTTCTCCTTCTCCTCCTTCTCCTACCCCTTCTTCTACTTCTTCTTCTTCTCCTTTTCTTTCTTCTTCTTCTTCTTCTTCTTCTTCTTCTCATTCTTCTCCTTCTTCTTCTTCTTTTCCTTCTCCTTCTTCTTCTTTTCCTTATTCTCCTTCTTTTCCTTCTTCTTTTCCTTCTCCTTCTTCTTCTTCTTCTTCTTCTTCTTCTCATTCTTCTTCTCCTCCTTCCCCTCCTTCTCCTTCTTCTTCTCCTTCTCCTTCTCCTCCTTCTCCTACCCCTTCTTCTTCTCCTTCTCCTTCATCTTCTTCTTCTTCTTCTTCTTCTTCTTCTTCTTCTCCTATTTCTTCTTCTTCTTCTTTTCCTTTTATACACAGCAGAAATATCACCCAATATCTTTGTTACGTCTGGATGCTCATCCTTCATTTTTTTGAGTTGTAATTGAACCAATAACAGATTTACTTAACAACACAATGATTTATTTGAAAGCTAGAAAACCGCTGAACGCGAGATGCTTTTTTGATCGTGAAAGCCGTTCTGTTTACTTTTTAACTGTCCAGGCAGACGACTTTTCTTTATCCAAGGGCGATAACTCTTACTTTTGGTCGAAGGGAAATACCTCCATTTTGTTTGGTCAGGTTGCCCTAACAATTTAAAAAGTTTATTTCTATGGAAACCATTGCACTGATTGAGGAATTAGTAGGTATACTTCTTTGCATTGAAAAAAAAACACAAGGATGTACAGGGTGTTTGGAAAATCGATGACACACCCTGGGGATTTGTGTTCTATATGTTTATATCGATCTGAACATGCTTGGATTACAAGTTATAGGCTATTGAAGAAAATACTGATCAACATTCTTGATTGTAAACATTTAACAATGTGTGTGATAGTGCGGTTTAATTTTTACATATGGGATCACAGATAAAATAAGCCTGGGCCTGGTGTTGCCACATACACAAACAGAACCATGAAAAAATGACACCAAACAAATATAAAAGCTGTGTGGCGCGGAAATACGATCTGAGCGTCTTGCTTGGTAGGGGCTCCTTTGATAGCCAATATTGGGGACCTGGTCGGCATCCTGCGAATGTTAGCACTTTTTCTTTTCATTTCAGGTAACAGAATACAACAGAGCAAATGTTGGTAAATAAATATGATCAGCAAAGACCAAAGACCATGCAGAAAAAGAAACGGACACAAAGGAAATTTATCTAGTAATGGGGGGGGGGGGTGCTATTACAAAATAAATGCTCTTTTACACATGTAGTCAGGCTATCGATTTTCCAAACACACCTAATTTAGCTCAAGCATAATTTGAGAAAAACAACACAAAGTTAATGGTTAAAAAATGCTCTACCTACTCATCTATATTTCTAAATTAGAAAAAAATTGCTTTCCTCTACCTCCATACTTTTATCTTTTTTTTAATTTTATTTCACTTTTACTTTTGTAACATTTTTTGTTTCTTGTGGAGAGCAGCCCCTGTGAGGTGGTTAGGTCACACGATGGGCATATTAATTTCTACCGAACCTTTGAAGAACTACTTGCAGACCCCTTTGGGATTTAGATAGCAGCCCCAGAGAGCTTCCCAACACCAATCTCTCCTGTCTCCGAGTGAGCCCATACTCCACTTTAGAAATTTCTTTTGGCAGCAAAACCTTCTTATTTTATTCTTCCTTCACTGTTTTGGGAGGTGACGGTGGTTAAGTGGACTGAAGACCTGGGTGTTCCAAGTTCGAATCCAGTCGGTTCCACACTACCACTTTCACTTAGGGATGTTGGCAACCTTCTCGTAGTCCTTCCCGTAAGTACCCGATGTCTTTCCAGAAAGATGTCTAACTAGAAAAAACATAGGGGAAACTAATGCCAACACCAGAATCATCTGATTCACACGAAAGAAGAAGAAGACACTGTTTTAACTTTCAACAACCTACACCCAACGGTGTAGGTCACTCAAATAAATATATAAGCGTCATTTATAGAAAGGATTTGTTTTCCTTTCGTTTGACAAAATTTTTTGTTACAAAATATTATGGAGGTCGGTCTTATAGTCCATGCGAAAATTAGCTCCTATAAAATGGTAACCTCGCGAATTTATAGATACAATAATGTTGCAATAGCTTATTTACCTGCCTTGTCACAAGACCCCGATTGGAGACGAGGGCAGCTTAATGTGGGGAAAATCCAGCTCCCTCAAAAATGGGCACTCTAAATTGGAACGAAAATAAAAACATGGCATCAGATGAGAAAGATTTTGGTATAATAGTATAGCGATCGAGAATTGTTACTTCCGGCTAAGAACGTGTTCAGCAGTCAGCGGTGAATTGCGAAAGTCAGTTCTCACTATATTACGTTCTCGCCAAAGGCGTTATTAACTATTCTTATATTTGGACAAAAACACATTTTCTTTTGTTTATTAAATTGTTAGGTGAAAGTACAGAATAGTTAACAAAGCTCCCCTCCCCATGTTAAGAATGGCTTTCTAAATAATAACGTTATTATTTAGAAACCCGTTCTTAACATTGTTTTGTTAAAAATATTTCCTTTGAGTATTCGTGAAAAAGAAAACATTCTAATTATAATAAATATATTTGTGATAGAAATTAAATTCAAAATCTCCAATGAAAAAAATTACTTTTCACAATTTTGTATGTGTTGACCTAGATTTTCGTATGTGTAAAATACACAGGGAACTATGCAATTATACTAAGATTTCTTCTCATCTGATTAGGAAAAGAACAGATACTACACTCTTAATTAAACATGAAATCATATCTACAAATTAGACATCAAAAGTGGCCTCTGCCTATCCTATTTGTACTCAGGTGCATTTGACTTAGTTGCCGAAGCCCTTTTCGTTTCATCCTTTCATAATTTTCACTTCAACAGTCACCAAAATACCACAATACCACATTTACTCTATGGACTACCCGACGCCTTTTGGCTAAGATCAAAGTGTAGTATCTGTTCCGATGGATACTGCACCCCATAGACTGGTATTGTCTTGACCTTCGGGGCTTGATTTACGCCGGTCTATGGGTCTGTCCTGTGCAGTTCTAGGAGGTCCACCCTCCCAGGCTTTGCCTCCCCTCTTTGGGGAGGAGTAAGTTTATTGCTTACTGCCTGAGGCGCCCCTACCGGGGAATGCCGACGGGGCTGCCCAGGCAATTTTTAAACCCCACTTTCCCGACCCGACCTTGGGTCACATCTTACTTGTGGGAGTAAGATAAAAACTGGCCTTGTGCCTAACTCCTGGAGAGGAGTAAATCAATACCCGACTTAAAATATCTCCAACGGTTTCAAAATACTATACTTTGATCACAGCCGAAAAGCCAAAAAGTGGATAAATCTATTTATATTGTCTCACGAAATAAAATTTTAAAAATGAACGCGATTGAGAAATTGCTATAATAGATAATACGTTCTCTTTGCTATTTGTGGATTCCAGCATGAAAGCTGACCCGCGATATTGTTGTAAAAAAAACCTCTAACCCAAAATTATTGCCATCATTGGATTTCTTGTAAAATTTTACATGAGAAAAGTTGTTTGATTACGGTATATACAACGTAGAATTTTATAAATAAACTTCATATAAACATTAAAACTATTAATTTGCGTGTTTGTGCTAAGCACACGTCGTTGGGGCTGTAGCGGTAATAATTAAAATTAAAGAGACAATTTGAATGTTACTGTTTATATAAAGTTATATATATATATATATATATATATATATATATATATATATATATATATTATTTCGACACTTGATTATTGGGGAAATGGTAGTTTAATCAGTACCATTGGAGAGCCATGGATATTATAACTGTCCTGTTTTTAAATCTCCGAAACAGTTACATGGTAAACAGCTGATGATCCCCGTGTTAATATTAGACGCTTAAGGTCTCCTGTTTTTGTTTCACTCTAAGATACTTAACCCCCCCCCCTTTTTATTTTTTTATTTACTTATTTTTTTATTTATTAATTTTTCAACGAATGTTAAGTCTGCAATATCTTGGATTTAGTTAGTTTCTCTGGGAATTTAAACTGCATTTTACTTTTTTGTTGTTTAAAATGACTCAAAGCTTCTTTAGACTATATATATATATATATAGATATATATATATATATATAAATAATAATAATATTTATAAATAAATATTAATTATTTTAATACCTACAGACATCGATGTTTCATGCTAACGCAATCTTCAGTGTAAGAACTAATTCTCAACGGTCGGTGGGCGCGAACCCCGATCACAAATCGCCACTGATTCGTAGTCG
>OY744543.1:75862101-75954601 GCA_963556195.1 Sepiola atlantica | reverse complement strand
CATGCGTACATTGTCCAAAGGTAGCGTTGATGAAGTGATGGAGGCCAACCAGTACCTCACCTTACCCAGGCTTTCGTCACAGGTGTTCTTCGATGAACTGTGCCCTGTCGAAATCCGGGCTAAACGAAGAAAACTGTGTGTCATCCTTGTCACCAAGAAGACCCAGGCACATGACATACACCGATCCTTGTTCCGAACCTACGTCCAAAATGCCCCAACATTCCATAATCGTGTTAAATTTTTATACCTTTACAAAGAAACCCAGCATAGATTCGTGAACGCCTTGAATAATGGCAGTGGTACAGTACGGGACCAGATGGAACTCAAGTTAGCCATTTTGTGGCGTATGGATAAAAAGCACATGAACTATGAGTGGGTTGAGCCGGGCTGGAGTAACAAAAATGACCACAATGAGCTCACCCGACAAAAGCTTGAAAAACGTCTTGGAGATCTTTTTGCAAGGACCGACAGACTCTTATATACCGCCATGCTACCCGATTTGCACAATGAACACGCGTTAAGTTTACTAGTACGAATAGTACACCGCTTTTTCGACTGGTTTGACCGCATCTTTGTCTTCGTTACTAACTACGATAGTAAAATGTGGCTGAGCATGGCCTTCACGTTAATCTCTGTCGTCATCGTCGGCATCCTGATGCGCCGGTTGCTTAATATGGAAATGGAAAAGGTAATGAGACTAACCCGCGCTAAGCAACCGAAAACCGTCTCTCTCCCTTCGACCAGGCCGCCTTGCAGGGGACCAGACAACACGTTACAGCTTTACGAGCTTACCCCGTCTTCATACATCAATCTCGTCAAAGACGCAGATCCAGGATTTACAATTACAGTTCTTCTCGACAAGAACTCGCAAAAAACTCTCATGTCCAGGTTCCTGCAAATGATGGAGATCTATTCGCGCTCAAATTCATTGACTTTTGCCTATCTTCAATTAGATGACTATCTCGGCTGGTATCGGCACCTGCTCGAAGAAAGTATAGAATTTAGAGTCCAACTGTCGAATATAAACATTCGCAATTGCATCGGTACAGTATTGGCCATCAATGGTTACCGGCAGTATTATTATATTTATCATGCAAAGAGCGCCCGAAAGTGGATGCGTCATGTCAATACGGGGCGGACAGTTGGTATGTCTGATACAGACTCTGATTCGGATAACACGCAGCCGCATCATATTCTTGTAGAAGAGTTATTGGATGGCCTAGATAGCTGGATGGATAAGATCTTTGATGATTTGGTGCGTAAAATCCGTGTACCCTATTGGCCTGATTTGAACTTATAAAATCTTAAGCCAATACCTTTTAAAAAAAAAAATTTTTTTTTTTTTTTTAATTCATTCTGTTTTTGTCTTGAAAACTTTTAAAACCTGTTGTTCATTATGCTTATCATGTTTTATGAAAATCATGTTTTATGAAAATCATGTTTTATGAAAATCATGTTTTATGCTTATGTTTTATCTATTCATGTATAACTTTATTTATTTATTTATTCTTTTTGTTAAAACTTGGAGCTTTGTTTTCACACATCATCTGATTAATTTCTATTGTAAAAAAAAACAAAACAAAAAACTAATGATTACAAGATTGCACTTACGAACCAGAGATCTGCAGTCGAAGAAATTTAAAATACTCGCCCTAACAAGCTAACTAAATTATGTCCCCAAAAATCAAAGCCTCTTTTATTAGTAAATAAAGAATCAAGTTTTCAAAAACTAATACACCTAAAACATTCCTCTAGGGTCAAAGATGATTTTTACAAGACAATGTAGACCTCTCTGACTTTAACCGCTTCCCATAAAACTAATTCTTAGAAGGTGGCTTTTCAAAAAACTAATACACCTAAAACATTCCTCTGGGGTCAAAGATGATTTTTACAAGACAATGTAGACCTCTCTGACTTTAACCGCTTCCCATAAAACTAATTCTTAGAAGGTGGCTTTTCAAAAAACTAATACACCTAAAACATTCCTCTAGGGTCAAAGATGATTTTTACAAGACAATGTAGACCTCCCTGACTTTAACCGCTTCCCATAAAACTAATTCTTAGAAGGTGGCTTTTCAAAAAACTAATACACCTAAAACATTCCTCTGGGGTCAAAGATGATTTTTACAAGACAATGTAGACCTCCCTGACTTTAACCGCTTCCCATAAAACTAATTCTTAGAAGGTGGCTTTTCAAAAAACTAATACACCTAAAACATTCCTCTGGGGTCAAAGATGATTTTTACAAGACAATGTAGACCTCCCTGACTTTAACCGCTTCCCATAAAACTAATTCTTAGAAGGTGGCTTTTCAAAAAACTAATACACCTAAAACATTCCTCTGGGGTCAAAGATGATTTTTACAAGACAATGTAGACCTCCCTGACTTTAACTGCTTCCCATGACGCTAATTCTTAGAAGGTGGCTTTTAAAAAAACTAATCCACCTAAAACATTCCTCTAGTGTCAAAGATGATTTTTACAAGACAATGTAGACCTCCCTTTGGGTCATCTCAAGGTTTTCTCATAGGGGAGGAAGAGAGAATGAAACAGTCTTTACTATTTATATCTACTAACCTATATTAAAACATCTGTCAGCATCGCCTCTCGTCAATAACTCACATCTTACCAAACAAAAACCCTCTTCCTCTCTATGATGCCATTATGTTGGGTATATTTTCTGGTTCCCACATTTGTCTGGTTTAGACCTCTTTACCCTGCCAGACAGCCTTGTCCTTAAATGTCACAGTACAGCCAAACTAAAAATCACCTGCTAACCTAAAACTAGCTGACTCACCCACCTTGATATATTACATTTGGGTTTAAATTTGCGAGTTTTAGTCTAGTTTTATTTGTGTTCATAGTATCCCCCCTCCCCGCTTTGAACGTGTGTCAAACGAAGGGTTTCATCTCAGCATAAATTTGAAACACTTGTTGACAATGTCTTTATTACGACAGAAATTATCTTCAGTCAATTCCTTGAACACTTTTTTAGCTTTGAGATGCTGGTTATGTTTCTCCTGTTAACAATGTCAAATTGACTCCCAAAACATTGTTTTCACTCACTCACTATACTAGTTTAGCGTCTGTGTTCCCTTCGTTAGGGGGTCGACGTTGTCTAGCGGTCTTTATACATCGTTGTGGGGGTCCACCTTCATCATCCGCCACTGTATACGGTCATGCTTGATAGTTTCTCTCTAGGTCTTCTTTGAACGTCCAGCTTTCTTATGACCGACCACTTTCAGATCTCTACTAGTTAGATGGGAACGGCGGAGGTCTTGGACTGCCAAAAGTGTTCAAGTTGGTAAAGGATAGGCATCCAGCCGTAAAATTGCCTTAAATACAATGTCTAGTCGAAATACAGCAGGAAAAAAGAAAGGCAGTGCCAGTAGCACTAATGCTGCTGGTAATGTCTTGGGCTTCGTAGATCCCAGGATGCGTGGATCTTCAGGGCCTATGGATTCCATCAAGCCTTGCCAAAGACAGGAGTGGAGAGGAAGACTTAGATTTCGAGACTAGACAATCAGGCCCCACCCTCATCAGAGGATTAATTGTGGCCTGATTCAACAAATAAACCGGTTGTTGATGATGACGACGACGATGACGATGATGATGACATGTGTTGATTGGTCACTGTTTCTTTTAACATGTCCAAACCAACGTAGTCTGTTCTACCTAAGAATAACGTCCAGCGGTTGGATTGCCAATGTCTCAAGCAAGGTCTCTGACCTAACATACTGGGTCTGGTCTGATTTCACATGGAAGATCCATCTGATCTGGCGCCATTGTTTTGGTGAGTGCTCAACATTCACTACCATACAACATGACACGTCTGACGCAGCTGTCATAGAATTTCCCCCTGGCGGTAATAGGGATGCCTCTAGATGTTAAGATGGGCAGGAGTTCTCTGAATTTGCCCCATGCTGTCTTTACCCTGTTTTATATAGAAATATTTTAAAAGAATAAAATTAGAAATGTATGATACAATAGAAACATTAAGATTAAAAATACGGATGCAAATTAAATGTCTCCACCTCTGTTGTAAACACAAATATCGATTTATATATTAAGAGATTGGATTATTCGGACTACTGTTCTCATCTTGGATGTGATTCTCACAACGTTTCGGCCGATGTAACCTCTGACCTTCTTCGTTTGTTTCTTTTACCTATTTGGTATTATATTCTGAATTTTTGAGATGAGGATTGCTAATTTGTATTATTTGGATTATTCGGACTACTGTTCTCATCTTGGATGTGATTCTCACAACGTTTCGGCCGATGTAACCTCCGACCTTCTTCGTGTGTTTCTTTTACCTATTTGGTATTATATTCTGAATTTTTTAGATGAGGATTGATAATTTGGATTATTTGGATTATTCGGACTACTGTTCTCATCTTGGATGTTATTCTGACAACGTTTCAGCCGATATAACCTCCGACCATCTGCAGGTGCGTCTCTGTAATCTGTACGGCATTTTGAAGATTTCGTACAGATTCCCGAGTTCGACGAGATGCACCTGAAAAAGGTCGGAGGTTATATCGTCCGAAATGTTGTGAGAATAACATCCAAGATGAGAACAGTAGTCCGAATAATACAAATTATCCATCTTTATCTCAAAAATTTCGAAACATCCAGTTAAGAGGTTGTAACGTAAATAAAGATCGTATTGAAGACTGAATTGAAATAATATTTGACAATATTTCTAAGATGAGGTTTATAGTTATTTACGTGTTACCAGGATTGCAGAGTCGGAGGTTTGGGAAAGAGTCTGAGTCATAAGATGCTCGGAATCAGATTTTTTAATCTCTGAAGAATCAACAGACAGTCTGAATGTTGGAGTCAGATGTTTTGGAATTGAACGAGTCGGAATCATCGGAGTCGGACCTTTTATTTTCCGACTCCACAACTTTGGTGTCAACAACCAAGATGAGTATAGTGATCGAAAACCTGTAGATAATGAGGTAAAATAAGTGTCGGTTTTGTTCTAGTGGTAAATGGTGACGACATGCGGGATAAAAATGGTTACATTTATAACTGATAAACTCTGAAATTCCACCTGAAAACAAAGAAATTCTACTTTTTTTCCGTAAAACTTGCTGCTTATTTTTTTTTTTTTTTTAAACGAACTAATATTTTTAAAAAATTTTTAAAACGAACTAATATTTTTTAAAAATTTTTAAAACGAACTAATATTTAAATTATTTTTTTTTAAACGAACTAATATTTTAATTTTTTTTTTTAAACGAACTAATATTTTAATTTTTTTTTTTTAAACGCACTAATATTTTAATTTATTATTTTTTTAAACGAAGTAATATTTAAATTTTTTTTTTTTTAAAACGAACTATTTTTTTTTTTTTAAATCGAACTAATATTTAAATTTTTTTTTTTTAAACGAACTAATATATAAATTTTTTTTTTTAAACGAACTAATATATAAATTTTTTTTTTTTCAAAACGAACTAATATTTTAATTTCTTTTTCTTTTAAAAACGAACTAATTAAAAAAAAATTTTTAAACGAACTAATATTTAATTTGTTTTTCATTTTTTTTTAAAACGAACTAATATTTACATTTTTTTTTTTAAACGAACTAATATTTTAATTTTTTTTTTTTTTTTTTTTTTTTTAGTAGGAGAAAAGTTGTTTCACTTTCCCATTTAATTTTAAACATTTCCAGGCAAGCCATCATTGGGAAAAAAAAAACATGCAAAACATTTGTGGGGGTTTAGGAAAATCTGCTAAAGTCGAAAATTTGACTTGCTCTTTCTCGGAAAGTAATCAAATTTTTATCTATTTGGTACTTTTTTTTTTCTGGTATTCTTAGTAAATATACTTGTTTCTTTTGTATTAAAAAATACTTCGATTTTTTTTTTTGGGGGGGGTGGCTAAAAATACTTTTTCTTTTATCAGAAATTTGTTGTTTTTTTTCTTTTACTAAAATTACTTTAGTTTTTTTTTGTTTTGTTTGATGCTTTTTACTAAAAACATTTATCAGAAACAGAAAAGTCCAAAGTTTTAATATTAAAGTACAGTCCCACCCCCTCCCTCCCCAGGTCAAAGTTTACACCAATCTCTGTTTTACTTAATTTTAATTTTTAATCCTTTTTAATATTTATAAAAGATTAATGCAGCAAAAGGAATCAATTAATGATAGTCATTTGTGTTTTAACAAATTTCCAAGTTTCTCTATGGTTTGTTTGTTTGTTTGTTCGTTTGTTTTTTTTTCACAACACACTTAAAGTTTTTCATCCGTAATTTAAAATCTTTAAAAAAAATATCTAGTCAAAAAAAAAAAAAAACGCAATTTTTGTTTCCGTTTTTAAATTCTAAAAAAAAAAAAAAAAAGAAACAAAACATTCTCCACTTGCCTTTCCTTTTTAAAATTATTAATATATAATATTAATAATAATGACAATTAATTTAAAAAAGAAAAAAGAAATTTAAAAGACGAATCTAAACGCCTCCATGAAGCAGAGCAGATTATAATGAAATGAGGAGAAACAAAAAACGAATGAATTGTAATATTTCAGGGGGTTTTTTTTTTTTAATATCATTTTTTTGATCTACCAACAGTAGGATAACACAGTCTATCAATAATCTTGACAGCTTTTTCCAAAATAGAAGTTTTAAAATAAAACCTAGCGAAATGTTTACGACGAATGGTTGTTGTTGAATATTTTTTTAAAGAAATTATTTAAGTATTATCGATTAAGCACCACATTTTTAAATTGCATAAAAAAAAAACTTTGAAGATATTACCTGTTCAATTTCGACGTAAGTTTAAAATATTTTCCCACCTGTCTTTAGCTGAAATAATCCAATTAGCAAACGCCTTTTAAATTGATAAAAAATATTTTTAATCGCACTCTCTCTCTCTCTCTCTCTCTCTCTATATATATATATATATATATATATATATATATATATAGTGTGTGTCAGGTTGTATATGAAAAGAAATCAAATAAAGTGCTCGATCATATAAGAGAGCTAATATAATTTATTTAGATACTGTATATTACATATTTCAGCAATGTACCGCGGTTTCATCCAAAAGGGCAGATTTAGACATCTTCAGTAAATCTCCGTATCTGTCATTGTTGACGCCATTCCCTGTCGGGTGCGACTACAATCGTTTCAGCTTGCCGATGATTCCACTGGGCACGGAGATTTACTAAAGATGTCTAAATCTGCCCTTTTGGATGAAATCGCAGTACATTGCTGAAATATGTAATATACAGTATCTAAATAAATTATATAAATTATATTTATATATATATATATATATATATAAATTTTATTATTATTTCATGTATCCACATAAAATGTTATGAGGGGATATAATCTGTTATGTATCAATTTTCAGTATTTACTTCAACAGTGCTCAATACGTGACTAGAGCTAGGTAGTAAGTTATGAAAATATATTTATGGCAAAAATATATTTTCATAACTTTATATATATATATATATTTATGCATTTATGCAAACATTGTTAAAAATAACAGAATTCGTCTGTTTAAATATACTTTTTTTTATTTTCAATTTTTCTGATGGTGTTTTTTGTATTAAAATCAAAAAAATTAATAAATGTTCCATAGGTTTCACGAACGTTTTCGATTCTTTGTCAAAAGCAAGTGAACAAAAAAGCTGGAGAAAGAAGAGAATTTCAAAACGACAGCGGAGAAACGCGCACAGAAGACTTCCTGGAACAATGCGGAAAACGTTCTATGCGCGTTTCTCCATCGTCTTTTTAAAATTCCCCCCTTTCTCCAGCTGATTTTAAATGATTAAAAGTTTGTTTCTTTTCTATTATAATAATTTCTATATTAATAAAATTATGCGACAACTTCCCGTGTGTGTGCGTATTTCTCGTGTCTTCGTAACTTTGATAATTACATATTGAATTCTTTTTTTTTTTTTTTATACTATTAATCAAATATTTATTGAAAACAAAATTTTTAAAATCTTATTTAATAAAATAATTTAATTATAGAATTGAATCCACTAGAATGCATTTTGGTTTCTCTGTAAACAATCCGTTGTTATTAGTTAAAAAAAAAAAAAAATGAATTACTTTGTTGCCCTTAAAAATGTGAAAGGAATTCGGAAGCATTTAAACCGTCGAATAGAAAGTCGTTTCTGGTTTTAAAATTCTGAGCAAATCCTCATATATGTCAACGGTTGACCGCCCTGTGATCACATGATCTGAGAACCCAAGCATTACGAAGAAGCGACCCCCCCAACGCAATCTCAACCCTAGTTATAATGTTTAATAGCTATATGCCTTATAGTCTCAGAGCTTTGCATGTAAAAAGTTGTCCAAGTAAATTTTAAAAAAAAATTTTTTTTTACCTCAGGCTTTTTTTCTTGTTAATTCAAACTCCAATGCATTTATCGAGTGGCAATAGAGAGTATGATAACCTGAACTCCCTCTCTTTTCACTCGGACGCCAATGGGGTTAGTGTCGATGGCATAAATCTTAGCATTTCTTAAGAGAATAAGTAAAAACAATACCTTGAAATATCACAATTCATTCATAAAAATTTTGTTACTTTATTCAGATTTTTTAAAAATTGGTTTGAAGCTGATGTTCAAAAATGTATATATATATATATATATATATATATATATATATATATATATATATATATATAGGTGTGTGTGTATATGTAAAATATGAAACTAAAAGTATACTTTTAGTAGATAGAACCTATAGTGAAATGGTTTAAGCTCAATATACGAGATAGAGCAATTATAAAGATAGATGAAAGAAGAGGGATAAACATGAATGACAAATTTATTTCAACTTCGATTGTTTAATGCAAGGTGTACTCGGTAAAAACATGTGTATTATTGTTTCCTTAAGCCAAGGCTTTTCAAAGATTAAAATCTTATCGTCAGGAATTACATAAAATTTTAAATATAATTTTTTTATAACACAAGTTTTATAAAAGCACGATAGTGTACGGTTAGAGCTGTAATAAAAATATTTTAATATTATGAAAACCATATCGAATGTATGTATGTATGTATGTATATGTGTATACATATATATATATATGTATATATATATATATATGTAAATATTTTAATATTATGAAACCCATATCGAATGTAGGGAACAAATTCTCACAAATTGACTAAAAACGGTTTTTATTCGCATACAATTGCTTCGGCATGAAGCATTTATTTTTCATCAGTGCTCATAAAAAGAGGGTATCATCGGTGCTCATAAAAAAGTTAACCCTCCAGGCTGGAGAAAAATGGAGTTGCATTCAGCGTTCATTTTTTTTTTTAGATTGTGTTTCATTATATATTATTTCCATTCAATATTTTCTTTTTCATTTATTCTTCAGATCATATTGTGCGATGGGGGTGGGTACATTTTTATGACCATTGATTATAGCCTCTTCAAGAAAAATAAATGCTTTATGCATTTCAAACATTATATATACCATTGAGGTAGGCTGAAACAATTGTATGCGATTAAAATATTTTTTTTAGTGAATTTGTAAGAATTTGTTCCCTACATTTGATGTGGTTTTCATAATATTAAAATATTTACATATATATATATATATATATATATATATATATATATATATATATACATATATATATATACATATACATACATGTATGTATATATATATATATATGTATGTACATATATATATATATATATATACATACATATATATATATATATACATATATATATATACATATACATACATGTATGTATATATATATATATATGTATGTACATATATATATATATATATATATATACATACATATATATATATACATACATATATATATATACACACACATATATATACATATATACAAATACATGCATATATATACAAATACATACATATATATATATATACAAATACATATATATATATATATACAAATACATACATATATATACAAATACATATATATATATACATATATATATATATACAAATACATATATATATATACATATATATATATATACAAATACATATATATATATATATACAAATACATATATATATATATATATATACAAATACATATATATATATATATATATACAAATACATATATATATATATATATATATATATACAAATACATATATATATATATATATATATATATACAAATACATATATATATATATATATATATATATACAAATACATACACATATATATATATACAAATACATACACATATATATATACAAATACATACACATATATATATATATACAAATACATACACATATATATATATATACAAATACATACACATATATATATACAAATACATACACATATATATATATATACAAATACATACATATATATATATACATACACACATATATACACATATATGTATATACAAATACATACATATATGTTTGTATACATATATATAATGTATATATATGTATACAAATACATACACACATATATATATACAAATACATACACACACATATATATATATATATACAAACATATATGTATACAAATATATATGTAGTGTGTGTTGATATCTACCTTGAAATGAAGGTGAATGACATTGCTTCTAACCGAAACCAATTTAACCAGTCTTACTGGTGTTATTTTATCAATAGCTCTGGGGGTGAAACATTCAGAGACTGTTTCTCTGAGGGAATCACAAACTTGCTTGGTACTCTATCAACCGAGCTCCTGAGCACCATTATTAATATTATAGAAAAAAATATATATGGTTTGCACATATAATATTAATAATGCCAATGTATATTGATGAAAATATATTATTAATATTATATATAATTGCTCCCTCCTGTTTTTGAAAATTTTAAAACATTTCGCCTCTCTTACTGGGCTTAATATATGAGTCTTGTTTGAATGTTTTGAACAGCAGTGAATTTTTTATGTTCCTGTAGTGCTTTTCAGTGATATCTGCTGAAGGGTTTTTGGTTTTTGTTTATTTTGATTTTAGTATATATATATATATATATATATATATATATATATATGCACGTTTTTTAAAAGAAATGCTGACAAATAGAAACATTCATGGAAAATTTTTTTTTTTTTTTTTTTTATTTACTGACACAATTCGCTATGTCCGCCTCTTTATCAGAAGCCAGTGTTGCCCGGGAGATAGTGAAGTCATTTAAGTTTCTACTTTTTAATTGTTTGCACATTTAAAAAAAAAAAACTTATACGGAAAAAGAAATAAAATTTTAGTTATAAGGGCGATAACTCTTTTTTATATACTTCAGTTAAAAAATAAAAGTTAACCCCCTTTCTGATTTTAGTTTTTCGGTCATAATTGAAAACTGTTTCCATATTAGTTGTTGTTTGGGTGGGACTACATAATTTTTTAAATAAACTGTAGTGAAGTACCTTACTATAGTGCCAATAACATTGTACAACAATAACAAATGAAGTTTGATATGTCAGCTTACATGCTATTTAGGTCCAACTTTTAAAATCTCACAAGATAACTTTATATGTTAGATCTGAGGAAATGGAGAGTGTATTTCATTCAGAATTTGTTGTCGTGGAGATTATTATTATTTTTTTATGCCCTTTTGGGCATCTACTTTTTTTTTTACCTATCTTCTCAACTCGATCCATAAAAATTAAAAAGAAAAAATGGACACATTTACAATATTAATAAAATATCATCATACAAATAAAATTCTGTGTAATATTCTATTCAATAGTTCCCCCAAAATTTTATGCCCCTCTATAAAAAATATCAATAAAATAAATAAAATTTTAATGAAATTTATCAACACCAGACCAGAATATTAGGTCAGACGCTCTACTTGAGAAATTGGCCATTTCAAAACTTGATGTCCTAATAAGGGCAAACCGTCTTCGCTGGTTCAGGCATGTTGAAAAAAGCAGAGACCTAAGGCTGTACAGCAAAACGAAAGCCGGGCGCCCTCAGAAGAAATGGACAGAAACCATCAGGCAAGACTGTAAGCCGTGGAAAATGGATACAGTCAATCCCCACAATCGTGATCACTGGAGACTTAGCATAAGGACAGCGAACATAGGCGATAAATTTGGATAGTGAGTGAGTGAAATCGACAAGGAAACAAGCTGAATCAGTTGTTTCGAATTCAAACATTTTCAAAAATATAATATACTTTTACAAAATATTGCTGATATTTTAAAATACGGTTGACTAGAATTTCTAAAAGAAAACAGAGTTAAAAAAAAAAATGTTATTATCATAGTTCACCCCCAAAAAGGCAAGCCGCCACTGTTGCTGTAAGGGGCTACTGAGAATTAGGGTGAAAGTTTTGGGGGTCATCCTAAATTGGGAGCTGTACAGTGAGATGTCTGTTCACATAAGTTTTAGCTTGAGTTTAAGATAAATTTTTTTGTAATAAATTTCTTTTGGGGTTGCTGACGTTCTGGTTAGTTGGTTTTTGTTTGTTTTTTTTTAGCTTGGAAAAAAATAGCAAAATGTGTCATAAAATTTGAAGAAAAAAATTTATTTGTCAACATTTCTTTTTCATGCACGTACATTTGTTTTTGGTTCACTTGTACTGTAGGGACCGTTGGAAGATTTTGCCCATTTCGCTTGGTATGCGCTCAAATGTTGGATAAAGGTGATTCTTGGCGTGAAATGGTACTTAATTTACTTTATAGCGTATATGAAATTAAATTTTTAATCACGGCGGCCATTTTCTTTTCGATAATTAATTTTTAAATTATCGACGCTTTCGTTTTAACCTCTTCAATTTTGTTTTTAAATTAGTTCAATGTTAAAACTAATTTTTCTGGAAAAAAAAATGTTCACGGTTTGCTTTTATTGTTAAAAAGTTTGTTTTTTGTATTTTATAAACTTTTAAAAGAGTAAAACTATGTTTGGTGCAAGAAAAACAAACGCGATGGATGTCAGCAAACATTGAATTAAAGTTAGATTCTTAACACTTTAAACAGTAAAGTGCACTCTTAATTCAGGACAAGAAATACAATTTAAGATCTACAATCAATTTTATCTAAAATTTAGGCAAAAAGCAAGCGAAATTAACAAGATATTCCAACAGTTGTTTTTTTTTTAATTTTTTTCTTACATTCAAACCGTTGTTTTTTGCCTTTTTTTGTTGTTTTTTGGTTTGACTTTTAGCCATTCCTATTAAATTTTTTTTTTCTTCATTGCATTTGTGTTGTTTTTTTTTGTTGTTTTTGTTTTATATTTCCGTTTCAGGTTTCAAGAAGAACAAAATAAAGGAACTAAATTTACAGTGCCTTGTACCTTGCAAAGGCGTCTAGTAAATAACTAAAGAAATGAAAAGAAAGAAAGAGCCAGCTGTCTCCTCTGTTGTTCCTGTTACCTTCTCATCGGCACCTCACCTTTCTCATCGGCACCTCCTCCTAATGGCACTTTTTACAAATTAAAAATAATGGTTGTTGAAGTCTAAGAGTCACCGACTACCTTCAGGCTATGATGAAAGTGTAATATCAGTCAGAGGAAGAGAAATCCCCCCCCCCCCCAAGACTGAGGCAATTTTAAGTTTTGTCCCAACCTAGAGTTGCCCTTTTTGGAGGAGCTATTTTTTCTCACCTTAAATTTTTTTTTTAATGTCTAACTTTGCCCTTGTGAGGAGGCAAATAAATGGGGATTTCAAGTAAAAGTTTTGTTAATAACAATTTTTTTTTGTTTTGGGGAATCTCCAGCTAAAATAAGCAGACTGCCAGCGCCAATCTTCTCTCCAGAAAAGCGTGTTATTGTCTTGATGTACTTTTTTTTATGAAACCATTAGAATAACTTTTTTATGAAACCATTAGAATAATTTTTTTTATGAAACCATTAGAATAACTTTTTTTATGAAACCATTAGAATAATTTTTTTATGAAACCATTAGAATAATTTTTTTCATGAAACCATTAGAATAATTTTTTTATGAAACCATTATAATAATTTTTTTATGAAACCATTATAATAATTTTTTTATGAAACCATTAGAATAATTTTTTTATGAAACCATTAGAATAATTTTTTTTATGAAACCATTAGAATAATTTTTTTATGAAACCATTAGAATAATTTTTTTTATGAAACCATTAGAATAACTTTTTTTATGAAACCATTAGAATAATTTTTTTTATGAAACCATTAGAATAATTTTTTTTATGAAACCATTAGAATAATTTTTTTTATGAAACCATTAGAATAATTTTTTTCATGAAACCATTAGAATATTTTTTTATGAAACCATTAGAATAATTTTTTTTATGAAACCATTAGAATAATTTTTTTATGAAACCATTAGAATAATTTTTTTATGAAACCATTAGAATAATTTTTTTTATGAAACCATTAGAATAATTTTTTTCATGAAACCATTAGAATAATTTTTTTATGAAACCATTAGAATAATTGTTTTAGTGAAAATAAATCATTCAATATTTGTTTAAAATAGAGCAGCAGTAGTAGCAGCAATAATAATAATCATTATTATTATTTTTATTATTATTAATATTAATAATAATATTAATATTTTTATTAATATTAATAATAATATTAATATTTTTATTATTATTAATATTAATATTTTTATTAATATTAATAATAATATTAATATTTTTATTATTATTAATATTTTTATTAATATTAATAATAATATTAATATTTTTATTATTATTAATAATATTAATATTTTTATTATTATTAATAATAATATTAATATTTTTATTATTATTAATAATAATATTAATATTTTTATTATTATTAATAATAATATTAATATTTTTATTATTATTAATAATATTAATATTTTTATTATGATTAATAATAATATTAATATTTTTATTATTATTAATAATAATATTATTATTTTTATTATTATTAATAATAATATTAATATTTTTATTATTATTAATTATAATTATAATATTAATATTTTTATTATTATTAATAATAATATTAATATTTTTATTATTATTAATAATAATATTATTATTTTTATTATTATTATTAATAATAATATTATTATTTTTATTATTATTAATAATATTAATATTTTTATTATTATTAATATTAATAATAATATTAACATTTTTATTATTATTAATATTTTTATTATTATTAATAATAATATTATTAATAATAATCAACTAATGACCACTAAAATCTTACAAACTGATTTAATATCTATGTTAGTAAATTTTGTTTTTTCAGGTATACAAAGTTTGCAATTAACCCTTTAAAATATAAACTTACTCGTAATGCAGTGATGATACTATTTATTTATTTATAGATATAAATACGACACACACATGCAAACAAACACACACACACTTACATGTACACACTTTTTTTTCATATTTAGTATAATTGTAATAATCAAGTGGCTTTATGCCTTGTCTGGAGCGATTTCCATAAAAAATTAAGATAAACCCTTTTAAATTATTTATCTCTATTTTTATAAAGTTAGGAATGTTTATATATTTGTATGTACAGGGTTCAAACTTCAACTAGTTAACCGATCATTATGAATTTTTAAACACAGCTGCTAGACTTAACAGGGGTCAAAATCGGGGATATAATTAGTTTAATTAAGTTTTATGAAAAAAGGGATTAAAAAAAAGGGGGTTAGGGTTGCCTTGAGTTTTGTTTGTGTTTAGCTTTCAACTAATTACACTAAACAAAAAGGGGGTCAAAGCTTTTGTTTTGATACCTCAGATTTTTGGGACATTTTAACTATAGGTACAAGGCATCAATTAATTAAATATTCCTCAAATTTCAGTTTCGTTGGAGGATTTTAAAGGGTTTTAGGAGACCTAATATGGGCACAACCACTAATTTAAAAAAGTTCAAATATTTCAGATTTGCATTGGATTTGATCCACAATCATTTGACCCCAATTAAGTCAGATTCCCTGAATTTCAATTTCTTTTTAAGACCCCTTAAGCTTAAGCCGTAAATTTTAGACATTTTCTAGAATCAAAATCATGTAATGGATTTTGATAAAAATTAAAATAAAGATTCGAGACAATAATGGTTTATTATCACTATATCTTGATTTTAATCTTCATAAGGGGACATAAAAGTGGTGCAAAACTGTTCTGTTCGAGAAATTAATTTTACCTGTCCTCGTTCGGTCATTCTCATAATAATTATTGTTATATACATTCGTATACATCGTATGTACAGATAGAAAGAATTATATCAAATTGTAAAATAGGAGCGCTCGGAGAATGCTGATGGCAGCTGTTTTCTAATGATTCCCTCAAAATAAAGATTTATTTTTTTTCTTTTTCTAAAAAAATAAATTAAACATGGCTGGCTCTTTTTTTATCATTGTCATTTCACTAATAAAAAAATAAAAATTGACAGGGTAATTTGTTTATGGTTTTTTCTTCTTTCTTGAAAACTCCCGCAAATGACCTTGTGACACGCTTTTGGGTAGGAAACTTAATGTCAGTCTCTTTTTCTTTATTTCTTCTTCTTCAAAAAAATTTTTGATTGAATAAACCAGAAAAATATGTCACCTTATTATAGTAATGCGCCTTTGTTTTTATGAATCCTATTGAAAATAACTTAATTGCAAAATTAAATCCACAAAACAAAAAAGTGCTTCTACAGAATGTGAACCGGACCCAACCACGTCCACCGTGACATAACTGACTTTTGCCGATATACAACTTAGGTTACACTTCCAGCGACTTTTGGCGTTGGTTCGTAGTTGATTTTTGACGAAATAAAACTTAGGTTAGGGCTTTAGTGGCTTTTGGCCTCAAGCAGAGCGCTTCTAATTTGAACCGGACTTAACTACGGCATCCATGAGATACCCGATTTTTGCCGAAATAAACCTTAGGTTATGCTTAGTTTACTGTTAGGGTAATACAAAAAAACAATTCGGTTCAAATTAGTTAGAAGTTAAAAACACTTAACTTACGGCAAGTTGCATCATACAGGTAAAACGCCGAAGTTAAAACTCGACCACACAAATATCGTAGGCATCTTTAGGAAACGGGGGCAATTTCTATTTTTGTTTCAATACCAATGGATCCTTTTCGTCGGTACATACATTTTCAACTATTAAAAGCCGACCTTTTGTGTAAACAGTAAAAATATCCTATTTGACCTTTTTGTGTTCGATCGGCTGTTTAATTCATTCTTTTATATTCCCCCCCACCGGGCAGCGCCGGGTAACGGGTCCTGCTAGTTATATTTAAAACTTTTACATGTAGCCACAGAGATCTTTGCAAAACATAAACAATGGTACGAAATTTATATTTGTAGCGCAATAAGCCACCAAATTATGACCGTTCAAATTTCATTGGAAATTAGAAAATTTGTCGTCTTGCGTGCTATTGGTCCAGAAGCCAATTTTCAAAGTCTATAACTAAAGATGCATGCTTCAAACAAGTGAAAAAATAAAATGTCATCTGTGTTAAATTAAAATTAATTATAATGGAAGCAATAATTATTAAATCAAACCAGCCTAAACATTGGATAAAATCTCTTGAAAAAAACATACAAAAATGATACGGAAACAGAATTTTGACTGTTCATATCAGATTCATTTCAACAGCTAACACATTTAATCTTCTTAATATGATTCATAGCACAGTAGAGATCAAGCGAGATTTTTCTTTTAATAGTAGATATTTATCTTCATCCCACAGCGGTAAGATGTGACACAAGGTCGGGAAAGTGGGATTTGAAAAGCCAGCGCCCTAGAGAATGAACAGCACTCTGGCCGACAAAAATTGCTTGGGCAGCCCCGCGGCATTTACCGGTAGGGGAGCCTCAGGCGATTAGCAATAAACTAACCCCTTCTAAAAGGGTGAGAAGGCAAAACCTGTGAAGGTGGACCTCCTAGAACCGCACAGGACTAAGTATCCATCGAAACAGATACTACACTTTGATCTTGGTCAAAAGGCCAAGAAAAAAACCCAAAGATTTGAACCATGTAAAAACAGTCAGAAACACAATTGAATAGTAGGGCCAAAATTCCATTCACTAAAGTTTTCAACTTGGATTTTTTTTGTGAAAGGTAACTTAAAATCCTACATTAAGTCCACCATATTGATGAGTGGCCCTTTTTTTTTAAAGGTGGGACTGTTTTTATTTGCATAGAGACAAACAATATCATTGCGATTAAGTTGAAAAACACCGCCATAAAAAAATAAAGCTCGCATCACTAAATATAGTAAACTAACTTAAAGTAAGCGGGGAAAAAAATGATTAAATGACGCAAGAGAAAGAATTGCACATTTATAAAGAGAAAAGATTAAATTTTATTTACGTCCAAATTTTATCAAAATACCCAGAAATCCTTCTAGACTGAGGCAATTTAAATTTTTGTTCCAATCCAGGGTGCCTCTTTTTGTGGAGCTGGATTTTCCCCACATTAAAAACTCTGCCCCTGTGGGGAGGCGAGTAAATAGGAACAATCCTTGCCTCATTACCCACGTAAGCACTCTTACAGGAGGTATCCATTGTCTCTCGGAGCATGTATGTACAACAAAACAATACAACTAATTTAATTTAACATTCCGTAAAAAGAATTGAAACGGTTTAAATATTTTCCGATTTATAAGTAAAATTATATTTGAAATAAAAATTCATACCTTTTTTTTTTTTTTTTAATTATTGTACTTTTTTTGTGTTCGATTAAAAACGCAGTGATACAAAAAATTATGTGTTAAAATATTGAAAGAAGTCCTAGTCTAGATGCAGTTCCAATTTAGTGATTTTTTTTTTTTTTTGTTTTTCTCATTGTTTTAAAGTTCGCAAAGAATCTTCCGTTTGTGAAAATTATTTAAAATCTTTTTCAAAGGAAAGAAATAATCAAAACCGGTGTGATCCATTGATTTATCAATAAAAAAAATATTGTATATATTGTGCGACATCTGGCCATTTTATTCGTAAATATAAACAGGGTCTGTTTTGTATTCTGAGTTCAACCAGTACGATCGATAACTTATTAGCCTTCTGCTGTTTATAGTCCGATGTTCTCTACTTGGACAAACTTTCAGAAGTATTTGCCTTTATCATTAGGTTTATATACGAATACGTAATAAGAGTTGAATAATATATATATATATAAAGTGGTGTACTAAAAGCGAACTTTTAGGAAAAGTGAAACCTATTGTGAAGAGTATATAGCTCAATATCCAGGATAGAGCAGGTAGAATGAAGAAGAATGGAAAGGAATTTGAAAAGCCTGGCTTAAGGAAAATTTAACTTGAATAAATTGCCTTTTTTGCGGAATATACCTTGCTCTGAGCAATTGAATTGAATTATGATTTGACTTTTGCTTCTCTAATTCCTTTCTATTCTTCTTCATTATATATATATATATATATATATATAACTTTAAAGACGCTCGAAATCTATTAAACTGTAGAAACAGCTGCTTACACAGAAATAAATTTACCTTAGGCTAACGATAAATAAATAAACAAAAACTAAACCAAACCAAAACCTAACAATTTAAAAATAAAAACCTAAAATAGAAATACAAGGAACCACATGTTAAAATAAATTCACCCATTATATTGACACAACAAAGGAAACAGGATATAGGCCAATCTATAGAAAACAGAACAATAGAACATGATATAGTAAGTAACACTAACCACACCTTTGTTCGTGGGAAGCCCAACGATTGGCTGAGAGAACAACAAAGAATCTGATTGGTTAACTAGCTAGCCGTGTATATAAAAACACCCGGCAAAAAAATTTTAGCCTGAAGATTCCCTCGGAGATGAAACGCAGGAGCCTCTGTGTAGCTTAATTGCCATAAATATATTTTAATAACTTACTACCTAGCTCTACTCACGTATCGAGCACTGCTGAAGTAAATACTGAAAATTGATACATAAAAAATTATATCTCCTTATAAAATTTTATGTGGATACATGAAATTCTAATATATATATATATATATTGTGTGTATTTAGGCAGCATTTTCTCATTTATGCAAACATTGTTAAAAATAGCAGAATTCGTCTGTTTAATTATACCTTCTTTTTTTTTTTTCAATTTTTCTGATTTTCTTTTTTTTTTTGTATTAAAATCAAAAATGAACGAATCATCCTCAGGTGTCAAAAGCAAATGAACAAAAAAGCTGGAGAAAGAAGAGAATTTTTAAATTTAAAAAAAGACGGCGGAGAAACGCACAGAGAACGTTTTCCACATTGTTCCATGCTGGATGGCATATCAGAACAAAACGACTTTCTTGGAACAATGTGAAAAACGTTCTCTGCGTGTTTCTCCGACGTCTTTTCAAAAATTCTCGAAGGATGTTTTCAATGATGTCTTCAGATTCTGTGAAAAATTTTTAAATCTTATTGAAACTAATTTAAATGTTCTAACTGTTAACATATCAATTTCTAAAACACACAGACAAGCATTGACTTTATATATATATAAAAATTAGGATCAAATATAAACCAAAATAAAACTTTTAGTAGATGGAACCTATTGTGAAGAGGATTAGCTCAATATACGGGATAGAGCAATTTATCACTCTTTTTTCTTCTATCTCTATATAAAAATTATATATATATATATATATTGTAATATAAAAATATACTTATGGTAAGTTAGCTACACAGTAAGTTTGTGTTTTATTCTTGAGGGGAATCATTAGGCTAATTGCATGGAATTACATTTTAGGATTGTATTTATAGTTAAGCAGTACCTACTCTGACTTCTGACCAATCAGAGTCCTTGATTTCATTACCCCTATTCAATTAATTTTACTGAAAGAGTGGGGCAAACAAACAAAGGGTAATTCGTGTATTTAGAATTCTTGAAGTACGTATTGAGATGATCTTTGTTTTTCTAAAAAAAACAAGCCACGCGTGCGTGGTCTCCCTCTGTATGTGACTCGATGTGGCGAGTGTGAAATGCAATAAATTTGGGCAATTTGGGGCATTTTTTACCCCCCTGGGAGCGTGAACCAGAATTTTTCTGAGGTCAAGGATGCTCATTTGATATCCAGAACAATTGCCTTTACATTTTGGTCAAGTTTCAGAGAAATTGAATGGATGGATCAAACGTTATGGTAGAAAAGGATAATTTTTTGCCATTTCGGGGCCTTTTGACCCCCTGGGGGGCTAACCAGATTTATTTCCAAAAATCGGAGAATGTCACTTTCTAACCTGACCAAAGTTACAACTTCATGCAAAATTTCAGAGAAATTCAATGGATGGTTGCGGAGAAAAATCCGGACGGACGGACATGCCTCAAAACATAAGTCCCCCTGATTTTATAAATCGGGGGACCAAAAATACAATATAAGGAGAATTTTAAATGCTACTTAATACGTGGTTAGCTTCATGCGTATCAGCCATGTGCACTGTAGACTCCAGCAACACAAAAGAACGATCAATATTTTGACGTTCGGTTCTTTTTCTCTTCATTTAACATCACTATTCCGTTGTCCGGGGAGTCAGACGTTTTTTTAAATATTTTTCAAGCTCACTTTCTCCAAATTCAACTCTGTACAGTCATGTTTAAGCATCGGCTTCCAAATTTTTCTTTGGCTTTCCAAACTTTCTGCGATTCAAGACATCAATGCTTCTGCAACGGTTTATTTTATCTTTATGTACTAATGAGTTACCGCTGACCAAGGCCCAAAGGCCACTCGAGGATAAGGGTTACTAAATTGGTCAGGTGGACAGTAAGACAACACCGTGAGGATTGGAGACTATGGTTGAAACTGGTCAGAATTTGATTATTTAAGAGGACGATTCGACAAGAATTTGTTTACATTGGACTTGAAAACGACCATGTTGTAGTCAGCTGGAAAGCAGCCCCGTGGTATTGTGTGCCACAGACGGGTAGTTCTTGGAAAGAAACTCTGCTCATGGAAGTTTTGTTTATTTTTAGGTACACAGGGGGTGGGGAGAAAATTTTTACAGTGGTTTCAGCTAGACGAGTCCCGGGGGGGATGAACGTTCCACATGACTATACCAGCATAACCGATTCGTCCTTAGGATAACATCGATGCTGGACAAATGTAGTGCCTTCAGCAAATCCTCCGATCTAATGCGTTGGGTTTGGTCAGATTTCACAGATTCGACTAATCGTGCATCTGTCACTGCACTGCAGTCGGGCGCGAGAGTACGCCGTGAAGGTTCAGCGAATCTTAGTTCTAGGTGTTTTTTTAATTTGGGAAATTACATTTCCAAGTGTGGCGAATCGAATTCTGTCATGTAGATAAGAACTACTAAATGAGTTGATTGCTATTGAAACGGACCGATAAGCATTTATGACTGAAATACCCACGGCATAAATTGAATTTTTTTTCAATATTAATTTTTTTTTTAATATAATTTTTTTTTTTCTAATATTAATCTTTTTTTTTTTTAATATTAATCTTTTTTTTGTTTTTATATTAATTTTTTTTTTTAATATTAATTTTTTTTTTTTTTTTTTTACTTTAATCTTATTAATTTCGGAATAAAATTCCATCATTAGAGTTGACCAGTATTGTGTCATTTTTTTTTTTATATTAATTTTTTTTTTTTAATATTAATTTTTTTTTTGGCAGTGTGATTCTTATAAATTAATTATCTAATAAAATAAAATATATATATATATATATTATAAAATTGAAAATAGAAGCCAGATTAATGCAAGATTAATTAATTTTTTTTTTTTTGCAGTATGATTCTTATAAATTAATTATCAAATAAAATATATATATATATATATATATATATATATATATATATATTATAAAATTGAAAATAGAAGCCTTTATCAATGCAAGATTAATTTTTTTTTTTTTTTACTTTAATCTTATTAATTTCGGAATAAAATTCCATCATCAGAGTTGACCAGAATTGTGTCATTTTTTTTCTCATCAAAAAACACAAAAACAAAAATAAACAAACTTTTTTCCTTTTGTTTCTTTGATAAAATGTCCTTGTTATGATGTATCCATGCCGATGTCATTGGCGGTTATGAATTCAACTTCTGGTTGTAGAACGAAGAAAGCATTGGCATGCTCGAAGTTGAAGAAAATGGGTCGTTCATTTCAAAGCATTGGTGGGTCAGTATTATAGAATTGAAAATAGAAGCCTTTAAAAGTAGTATTTCTTTTAGACTGACATGGTTCTTCTACCCCAAGGGTGTCTGTCTCCTCAAATTTGTCCCTGTTTACATTTTTTTTCACCGCCATACTTGATAAAAATTTCAACAATTCCCACAATGTACTGGTGATTTTTTTTTTTTGTTTTTGTTTGAAACAAAAAAAAAAATGCGTAAAAAGAAACATATTTCTGGTACATTCTAATTTGAAAAAAAAAAAAAAAAAAAAAATGAAGTGTTTTTTTATGACTTCTGATTTAAAATTAAATGAATGACTTTGAAAAAAAAAATTAAAAATTAAAAATGTTAAATCTTTCAATTTACACAAGAATTTTAAAAAATTATTCCACATTATTATGGGATGAGTGCAATCGATGTTTAATATTTTTCATTTTTTTTTTTTATATAAAATTAAAGTATTTGACCCCCCCCCCTGCTTCCTATAAATTCGGGGATTAAAAAGATGAATTTTAAACTCTCTCTCTCTCTCTCTCTCTTTCTTTCTCTCTCTCTCTCTCTTTCTCTCTCTTTCTCATTGGATAACATTTAAAATGTAAGAAAATTCTGTAAATTATCAACAGAAAAATACTTTATCGATTTTTGTTTTTTGATTTCTATTTTTTTTAATTTTTTTTTTTCGGAGATACAAATCCTAAAATACCACTCATATTAAATTCCAGCAAGTTACCTTAATTTTTTTTAAATTTTTAAAATTTTTATTTTTAACATAATTCACCCCAAACAAGGCAGGCCACCACTGTAGACGTAAGGGGCTACTGAGAATTAGGGAGTAGGTTTAGGGTGTCCTCCTACGTTGGGAGCTGTGTAGCGAGATGTCTGTTTACATTACATGTCCGTACTGTCGGGGAAACAGAGAGCAGGGAGGGAGTTCCAGAGGCCAGCAGCACGAGGAAAGAAGCTGCTGAAGTAGAAGGAACATAATTAGAAAGAGTACAATTTTCATTTCTGAATAAAGACCTATATAAAACTGGCAAGATCAAGTAATTTTAAATCCCTTCTACACTCATTCTTCTTTCTGGTAAAGTAGTTCAACCTAAATATTCCAACCATTTCTTCGTAATTGAGCTTGCTGCATCAAATAAAAGTTACAAGTCGGTTGTTATTTTTTTAATGAGGTTGACTTGCTAACCTTTTCCTCACTTTAAAAAAAAAATCTTCAGTATTAAACTTGTCTTGTTAGACCGGTCATCAACCAAGCCTAGCCCAGTCTATCCTACTATTTACCCGTAACTGTGGGAACCTATCGAAAGGATTAATGTTACATTAAAGGTTTTTTTTGTTTTTTTTCTTATAATAAGTTCAGGAGGGCTTAAGAAGGATGTTTCTGACAAAGGGGGAAGAATTGCTGTTTTCTTGGTCGAAATCTATCCATCTAACACTTATCGTTGGCTAGTTTTTGACCTTGAAGTAGTATTTATTTTTTTAGCTTCTTACATCAAGTGGTTTCATGCCTTGTCTGGAGCGATTTCCATAAAAAAAAACATTATGGTTTTCCAGTGTTTACACTCGCTATTTATCTGGATATATTATTAAAATCTAAATGAATAAATGCTAAAGTCACACCCATTTCTCGCACTAACGGTAAAGTTCGAACGACATATTTCCTTATTTTATCCTTTAGTCCTCACATTCCATGAGTGATGTTTTTGACAAAGGAGGAAGAATTGCTGTTTTCTGAGTTTTTGACCTTGAAGTAGTATTTTTTTTTAGCTCCTTATGTCAAGTGGCTTCATGCCTTGTCTGGAGCGATTTCCATAATAAAAAATTTTTTTTTTTTTTTTAAACCCCGCCTGGTTACAAGCACAGCAAGGAACTTTCCTTTTTCTTTCTCTGTACCAAAAAACCAAGCGGAACTTCCATGAACAAAGTTTCTTTTCATCTGTGGAACAAAGTACCATGAGGCTGCTTCCCAACCGACTACAACATGGTCGTCTTCAAGTCTAATGTAAACAAATACTTGTTGAGCCGTCCTCTTAGATAATCAACTTGCCTTAAGTAATCTTCTGCTCATTCGACACATGTCTCTAATCTTCGCGTAGTGACGTTCATTGTCCAACTGACGACCTGCTTGACCCTTATCTTTGAGTGGGTGACCCATTAGTTAAAAAAAAAAAACAGTTATTTATTGTAACCCTTTTGGGGTACACCTTTCATGCCGCATTACATTTGCAGTTCGTATTCAAATTATTTATCTCTTGATGTAATTTGCTCAGTGACCATATATAGACCCCTTATATCAGATCAATGATTGGCAAAATTTTCTTAAAATATATTATTTTCAACGGAAATTTACCACCCGGACAATTTGCATATCTTTTTCACGGAACTTTTCTTTTCATTCAATACGTTTTTTTAACAAAAATTATTTTAATAATTTTTAATAATAATTTTCATATTTTTCAAATATTTGAACTTTGGTTTTTCGAAAGCCAACTTATCCATCTGTATTTCTCCTCTGATGATAAGATTTCGATCTTTGAAAAGCCTTGGCTTAAGGAAAGAATAATAAACACTAGTTTATTACTGAATGCACCTTGCATTGAACAATTGAAATTTGAAATAAATTTGGACAATCGTCGCATATTTATCACTCTTTTTTCTTCTATCTCTCTCTCTATATATATATATATCTAGGCAGCATCTTCTCTTGCAGGCAAGTATTGTTGAATATAAGAGACAACTCATGTCTAGATATCCTTTGGTAGATCCTTTCAATAGTCCGAATTAGGATCTTAGTTTCGGAGGGGAATTGGCTGATGAATTTGCCATAATTTGGATTTGTCACCCAAGTACTTTCGGAGCCATCTGGGTCCATCTTCAGGGTAATGAGGTTCATCAGGTCTAGATCATGTGTTAGTATTTATAGAGCTATAAACATTTAGAATATTGTTACTGATATTAAAGTTAATTCTATTAATTACAAGGTTTTTTTTTGGTTTTTATATATAGGGCTTCTAATATATGGAGTTTTTGTTTGTTAGTACTAAATTCTAAGATTTTGGTATTTTCTACTAAGAGTTTTCTGAATTCCGATCGGGGGCAGGAATGGTCGTTAGTTAAGTGCTGGGCTATGGCGCTAGTATCAGACAAATGCATCGTCAATCTTCTCAACAAAGTCGTGCTAGTCAAACCTATGTATATGTTTTTTTCTTGGTTGTCGGAGACACAGTCTCCCAAAGCACATTTTAACTCATAAACAAGGTTTGTCTTATCCAATACCCTAATCAAGGGGGAAGAATTATTTGTGATAATAAGGTTAGTGGTTTTTACTTTATTGTAGAAAATGATCAGTTTTACTTTTTTATTTGGGTCAGAAGGGAATACGTTCTTATTAATAATATTTCTTAGAACTTTTTCATCTATTTTATAGTTCTGATGGAACTGGTTACGATAAAATAGTTTAATAGTCATGTTAAGTGGAGAATTGGATTATTATTATTATTATTATTGTGGGAATTATTTTTAAACATATATATATATATATATATATATATATATATATATATGCACGTTTTCAGTCATGTAAATTATTAATGAAAGTAAAAATAATCTTGGGCAATGCCAGGTAGGGGCAGCTAGTATGGAATAAAAATGACTGAGAAATCTCATGAGTAAAAGGCTTTATTCATCGTATATGATGTTTCGGTATATTATAAACCTTCTTTAGATATACAAAAGTCAGGAGAAAAAAGATAATATTACAAGTGAATAAGGAAAGATAATTGACAGGGGAAAGGAAAATAACGAAAAAAATGAAGAGAGGGAAAAAGGCATAGTATGCAGCGGGAAATTGATTTCTGATGACCTATTAGACAGAGTCAAACGTACTTTTTATATAACTCTTAAATTTTGAATTTTTTTTTATGAGATTGTTTCTATGAAATGGTTGGCTCCGGCAAATAGACCATCAGAAATTAATTTCACGCTGCCTTTTCCTTATTCATTTGTATTGCTATCTCGGGCATCTTTTACGAGACTCAGCAGAGTAAAAACGCTAAAAAAACAAATTTACAACAAATAAAAGTAACTGTAAGCTGTAAAAGTTAGTTTCAAACTTGCATGTGCTATTTGTTTGTATTTTAAACCCGTTTGAAGTGCTATTTATTAGAAATCAATAGTTTTGTTACCGTAACTTGGGAAAAAAACATGGCCGATTGGGGGGCGGGGGGTTACTAACAAATGCACTAGGAGCGGCCATATTGTTTTTGTGAAAACGGTGGGAAAAAAAAACAAGAATTTTTTTTTTTACATCTAATGAAAACCCATTTATAATAGGTAAAAATAAAAACAAATTACATAGGTAAGTAGAAAAATATCTATTCTCGTCGTAGGTCAACTTCACTTGTTGCAAATTTATGTTTTTAAACCCTTTCTCGTTCTTTTTTTGGACCCCGTTCGCACCTCTGCTGAGCGTCGTAACATATACCCGCTATCTCTGATGTGAAAAAAACTTTTTTACTGAAATTTTATACAGAATGAATAAAACTTTTTTTTTCTTTTTTTTCACAAAAAGATTTTCTCGTCATCTTGATGCCATACAGTCGAATATTCCTCCTCGTTTTCCTACATTTTACATATTATACATTCACCTTTCCCCCACCCCCTTCATGTCTACATTTAAAACCTGGTAAACCAAACCTATACGCTGCACAAAATAAAATTTAAATAAAAAGTGAATTTTATTGAGAACTTGCCACTTAAAAAATAATAATTTTATTCATTTTATATTTCAAGACATTATTATTTATTTTTTTTTTTTTTCATTATTTTTTTTCATAATTTTTATTCCTATCTGTGTCTCTTTATTGCTTCAACCTTTGAGGGAGAGAAGAAAAGAAAAAAATTCCTCTGATTAAAATATTTACAAAAAAAAATATTTAAAAAAAAAAAAAAAAAAATATTAAATTGAAAAAAATTTTTTTTTTTTTTTTCACTTTTTGCTTATGGATGGATCATAAAAACTTAAAAAGTAAAAAAATACAAAAACAAAATGCATAATATATATATATGTATATATATATATATATATATATGTTTCAAGCTGAATGATAATTGTCATGTTTTTTTTTAAAGATGTATTTGAAAATCATTTTATAATCAATGAAATATAATACCTGTATATAAATATATATATGTGTGTGTGTGTGTATATATATATATATATATATATATATATATTACATACAGGGTGAGTCAGAAGTAATCAAGCAGTCAAAACATTTTTAATTTTTGTTCAAATGATAACATTTATGTAATACATTAAGAGGAGAGTAGAAAGTGACTAACTTGGGTTTACTTTCGTCAACCTCATAACTCTCGCTTCCCTTATTTTGTCCTTTAGTCCTCACATTCCATGAGCCATGTTTCTGACAAAGGGGGAAGAATTTCTGTTTTCTTGGTCAGAATCTCTCCATCTAACACTTATTGTTGGCTAGTTTTTGACCTTGAAGTTGTAATTTTTTTTTTTTTAGCTCCTTCTGTCAAGTGGCTTCATGCCTTGCCTGGAGCGACTAAATATATACATGAAACTGCCTTGACTGCTCGGTTATTTCTGACTCACAGTGTGTGTATATATATATACTTACATACATACATACATACATACACATGTGTGTGTCCACATCAATCTTTCTCAGTGGACACTCACTCATTTTTTTTTTTTTTATTGCCAAAATACCATTTTTCAAATTTCTTATCTGTCCTTGAAAAAAAAAAAATTATTTAAATAAGAAAAAGAAATATTCTGTTTGTTGAATTAAAAAAAAAAAATTAAATAAGAAAAAGAAATATTATGTTTGTTGAATTTTAAAAAATCGTTTTTACTTTTGTCAGATTCAACAAAAATATAGAAATCTGTTTCTGTATTTTTTTGAGCAATTTTCAGTATTTCTATGTGTGACGATGTGCAATCCAACAATTTACGTGGTAGGACTTCTTGATATTTAAATGCTTTGGTGACAAAACCTGCTTTATTTATTACTTGTTGACCCCTTTTTGTTTTCTTTAAATTGGGATTAGGGTATTCATTTTAAAACTTTTCTGTAGTGAATATTCTAAATTTATATATATATATATATATATATATATATATATATATATATAGATGCCAATTAACGAAAGAATAACAAATTTACGAACGTATAGTTACGTCATTGGTTTAAAAAAAAAACTCTTTTAATTAAATTTATTTTTTATGAAAGAGGTGCGTGACAAAATTACAGTTTAGAAACACAAAAGACCTTTAATGTTTGACTGCTGCCTTTGAACTTTGATTGGATTGAAGCCAAAAATTAGTCTATTCAGCAATTTAAAGGCTTAAAAATTACTTTCGAAAAAAAATGTCACAATAATAAACATGTCAGCCATGTTTAAAAAGATTTGTAATAGATACCAAAATGGATGACATGTGTTTTCTATTGTGACACTTTATTGTTAAATAAAAAAATAAATTGTATCCCTTAAACAAATGACATGACTGTACATTATTTGGTAAATTCCCTATTCTCATCTTAATTGGTATCTATATATTTTTTAAGATGTATTTTTTTGTATTTGAGAAAAAAATTGCTTACTTTGTTATGAATGTGGACATTTTTTTGATTTGCGACATTTTAATTTTTGTACATATTTCTGAATTGAAGAATTACTATCATTGTTATTATTTCCATTCGGTCGAATATCCTCATCTTAGTTGTGAAAGTCACTGATTATTAGTCGTGTAGGCCTTCTTCAAGTGATTTGAGTAGCTTGTCAGGAGTACAAACGGACGATAGTAGAAAATGATGTTATAACACCCTACCTGAGAGTCCAATGTTCAAACTCCTCGGCCTATCATTCACAGGTAACATGAATTGGAACAAATACATTGAAGACATTGCAGGGCTGCTGTAAAGAAAGTAGGCTCCCTCTACCGCGATAGAAAACTTCTCACACCTGACATTATCCTATATCTCTACAAAGCCACCATCTGCCCATGCATGGAGTATTGTTGTCCCATCTGAGCTGGTGCACTAAAATTTTGAAATCCACTAGTTTCTCTCTCTTAGACAAGGTCCAAAAAAGAGTCTCTAATCTAATAGGTCCCTCATTATCACAAAAGCTCCAGCCCCTGTACCATCGCTGCAATGTTGCAACCTTGTACTCGTTTTAAAAGTACTTCAATGGAATGTGCTCCGATGAACTTGCTGCTCTGGTGCCCCCTCGACGTAAATACACTGAGCTAAGTCACCGGATACGGCTAGCCAATCCCGATGCCATAGTTAAAGACCAACTACTTGTCGGCCTGATGGTGCTACTACTAGGTCGACTTTGATTGTCGCCGCCCAGGCCCTTCCACGGCCCACCAGCAAATTCGCGCCAACATGGATGAGCTCTCCATCCGGGTACGGAGTTGCATGCCCGAACCATCTTAGAGAGCATCGGAAAAGGAAGGACGACAGTCATTGACGGAGAGCTTCAGTTGGTACTACATCTGCATGCAGTCGTCGTAAGTGCGCAAGTTTAGACAAACTCTCACGGACTTACACAAACCTAAACTTTGCATCATAAAATGCAGGAATTTTAGACATTTTTTTTTTTTAGGAAAGAAAAAACTTCTTATGTAATCAAGTCTTCTAAATAAGCCATATTTTTATAAATAAAAATAGTAAATAAAAAAAAGTTTTATTTGCCGTTAAAAAATTTACACACAAAAAAAAGGATTTAATCAATGTAGATGTGGAATTGTCCATTCCACTAACAACGCAGCAATTGAAGGTGAATTTGGGCAAGTGCTAGGCTACTGTATCCTCTTCTGTGTAAATTTCTACCACTCTTTCCCTACATGGCAACTGAAACATTCTTGTTTTATTTTTTGCCAAATTAATTGAATTGAATTAAATTGAAAGCAAATGCCGTTGATTTGGGGGCACTGTCAGAGTCTTTTTCTGGCTTAAGTGTGAGCATTCTCAAAGAGCAATGTATTCTGAGAATATCAATAGTCATCCTACCTATTAAATTATATTTGACAACTTTATTCAGCATTGAATAACCAATGGATGGTTGATATGCCGTAAAACAAACCAAGCCAATAAGAACTTGAAACAAAGACTTTTCCAAAATGACCAAATTCGGCATTAAATAACCTGAAAAGAATTGATATGCCGTAAAGCCAACCCACCAAACTTCTCATTTCCCAAGCATCAGTGAATTTCATACCAGAGAAATGCTCTTTCCTTTCGTCTGTCTCCATTATCTGAAACCTTCTAAATGAAAAGAAGTCTTCTAAATCCGTTGCCGTTCTAAAATAGTCTGCAGATTCTGAGACAAAACAAAAACAAAAACAGAGCAACAACCTTCTCATACTTTCTTGTTTCTTTTTACAAATCTTTGAAATTATTGGTAAGGGGGGGGGTGTTAGAAAAGATGAACCTGCTAATCTGAGCAAATTCAAAAAAAAAAAAAATTTTTTTTTTAATTTTTACTCATTGCGAAATGAAATATTAAGTTTATATTAAAAAAAAAAAAAAATTTATTTTTACTCATTGCGAAATGAGATATTAAGTTTATTTTTTTTTTTTTAAATTTTTACTTATTGCGAAATGAAATATTAAGTTTATATTTTTATTTTTTTTTGTAATTTTTACTCATTGAGAAATGAAATATTAAGTTTATATTTAAAAAAAAAAAAAATTTTTTAATTTTTTACTCATTGCGAAATGAAATATTAAGTTTATATTAAAAAAAAAAAAAAAATTTTAATTTTTACTCATTGCGAAATAAGATATTAAGTTTATATTTTTTTTTTTTTTTAATTTTTACTTATTGCGAAATGAAATATTAAGTTTATATTTTTATTTTTTTTTGTAAATTTTTACTCATTGAGAAATGAAATATTAAGTTTATAATTTTTTTAATTTTTATTTTAAATTTCTTGTGGTTTAAAAATTAAAAAAGAAGTTTTGTACATAAGTTTACCGTAAAATGATGCCCCCCCCCCTCTTTCTGGAGTTAATATTTCGCAAGGACTTCTTCCTCTCTTTCTAAAATGTTTTATTTAATTTTTCGTTTTTTTTTTGTTGTTTTTTTTTTAAGAAAATCTTCAGATTACCATATCAATTAAACATCAAATTAAAAAAAAAAACATAGCTGTTCACTTTTTAGAGGGGAATTCAATTTGCTATGTAAGCTTAATATAAAATGATCCTTCTGTTGAAATTTCATCTATACATGTTTGCTGTGCAATACAACCTTATATTTCTCACAGCGAGAATGATAGATGTGATCCTCTATATAACATCTATTTTGCGGTTGTCGCCCCACAATCCGATTTTGACAACGTTAGTTTTTGTAGGAAGGTGTCCCATATACCACGAAAATAAAAACCATGATTATTGGAATATAGAATAAACTTGTTTTATTCATATATGCTCTGTTGTTACTGGTTGACAATCATCGAGCTGAATCTTTTTTGAAGAGAATACTAATTCAAAGGTACTGATAGTATATGCTAATACATTTATTGTCATAATATCTATCTCTCTCTATATATATATATATATATATATATATAGATATATATGTGTGAAAAATGACAAACGGAAAACAGGTTAAGATGCAGGAGAAAAATAAAAACAAGAAATTTGACCGGTTTCTGTTCGTGTTAGCGAACGTCTTCAGAAATAGACGTTCGCTAACACGAACGAAACCGGTCAAATTTCTTGTTTTTGTTTTTTCTCCTGCATTTTAACCTGTTTTCCGTTTGTCATTTTTCACTCATTTTGTCTACCACAGCATTTCATTTTCATGTATATATATATATATATATATATATATATGGCATTGAAGAGACAATATTTATTATTCATAATGAATTTAAGAAATTAAAAAGATGAAAGGGCAGCTGACCGGTTTCGTACCTCGCTCAACAGAGCCAAATATCGAGGTAATATTTGGCTCTGTTGAGCGAGGTACGAAACCTGTCAGCTGCCCTTTCATCTTTTTAATTTCTTAAATTCATTATGAATAATAAATATTGTCTCTTCAATGCCATTTTAAAGTTTTGTATGACAAAAAAAATATTTAAATATATATATATATATAGATAGATAGATATATATATAGATATATATATAGATAGATATATATAGATAGATATATATATATATAGATATATATAGATAGATATATATATATATAGATATATATAGATAGATATATATATATATAGATATATATATATAGATATATATATATAGATATATATATATATATATAGAGAGAGAGAGAGAGAGAGAAGGCTATCACAATGCAAGAAATGGAAATATGTCGGCGTCGAGAAGTAAGACAAAAACAAGTGATTTTTTTAATATATTTTTTATTATAGCACATCTGGATTAGGCAAGATTTCAACACTGATGTAATGTCTGTGACTGTGTTCTATAATATATTTCGAGGAAGACCTCTTTATCAAATGGTGGGTGTTTCAAATCTCTAAAACACATGCATATAACAATATTACCATACAGAAGCATTTCCCTCTTCGGTATCCCTAGTGAAAGCGATATTATGCTAACACTAATATATGGCCTCCAAATGGTTTGTTTACCAGGGATATTAACTAAATTTGACTATTGCAAACTTAGAACTTGTATAAGCCGACTTTGACCGCTGGAAAATTCATCAAATATGAAAAGGGGCACAACTATATCAGTCAGGAAGCATAAGCAGGCGACCGAACCCTAAATCGTGAAATAGAAAAAAGGGATCATTAGATATTTTTTTTTTTTTTGTTTCATTTTACTTCAGTCGAAGTTCTCAGAAATCTAGGGCCCCCTTCATGGGGCTAACACTTGATCTCTATATGAGATACATAGATATTCAAATGTTCGATTAAAGTTCTCGTTTACTTATCAAACGTTCAGTTAGTACAGAAATAAAGAACGTCAATTTTCATCTCCCCAATTGACCAGTTAATTATGTTATAGTATATCTTTATTGTCGTCTCTTGATCTTACTGGATTCCAGGACAAGAATTCATCTAGTCTGGTGGAGTATCCAGTTAAATGTTGTTACTTGAGGTAACATCACTTGAAGAAGGTGCACCATTCCTCGTATGAGCCAGTGTATAGACATGTCGAGGGGACCTTGTTTGTGCTTAGAATACTATGTTATTTTGAATATTTGGTCAGGGTTTACTTGTAGAATGAAGTATTCTCATGTCAGGTTGTCCTGACAAACCCTTGTACAGAGAGACCGGAGACACTCGAGGATAGTGTCTAGTAAGTAATTCAAACTCCCCAGTAGGTAATGTGTGTGTGTGTGTGTGTATTATGCTGCTCTTTTTTGTTGACACATGTTTTCATGGGTGATATAATTAAATAAATGATTTAGTCCACAGGGCTGGAAATAAACAAAGAAAACCACAAAGTGAAAAATGAGACTCATACAGGATTCGAACCCGTGCCTCTTCTGAGTTTAGTTTATGCAAATATACAAAGTATATATATATATATTTTTTTTTTTTTTTTACAAAGAGCTGAAGTTTAAATCTATTAGAAATATAAAAGCCATAGATTTTGAAATCATAAAAAGTACAGTTATTTTTTCTCAAATAAGAATTAACTCCCTTTTTTTTCTTTTTTTTTCTTTCTTCTTCTTTTTCTGTTATTTTGTTACCCCCCAAACCAGATCATAAAGTTTGTGGGGTAGTCATCATTCCCTTTTCTTTGTGTGGGTACCATGTGCCCGAGACTATTACAACCATATTGTCACCTTCATGCCAAAGTTAGTGGGACAACCAACCGGCTGGCAGTGGGCTCGGGGGGGGGGGGGGGGGGATTTGTTCCACTACAAAAACTGCTTGACATTTCGAACTCCTAAATCTAACTTTACCGAACAGCCAGCTGGTCATGTCAAATTGATGGTCAGTTTTTTTTTTGTTTGTTTGTTTGTTTTTATTATATTATTATTATTATTATTATTATTAACATAGCTTGATATCTTCAAGATCTGCAGGAATTGACTCTGTAAAAGAAGAAAAAATATCCTGCAGGTTGAAGAGTTTTTTTGTTTTGTTGTTTTTTTTTTAATGTACATTCGTCATTCCAGACTTATTTCTATTAATTAAAAAATTAAAATTTTAAAAATTTTAAATAATGTTTAAAAAAAAAAAAAAAAATGGAAAAATGTTGTGCATTGTCCTACACCAAATTTTTCCCCCTTGTTTTGTATACACTTTTAAAAAATATTGAAAAATAAAATTTCTTTTTCCAGAAAAAATATTTGCATCTGCATTTTTGTTCGATTTTTTTTTTAAATTTTTATTCGATTTTTTTATTGATTTTTTTTAAAAATTTTATTCGATTTTTTTATTGATTTTTTTTAAATTTTTCGATTTTTTTAATTTTTTTTTTATTCGATTTTTTTATTGATTTTTTTTTTTTAATTTTTATTCAATTTTTTTATTGATTTTTTTTTGATTTTTTTTTTTTAATTTTATTCGATTTTTATATTGATTTTTTTTTTTTAATTTTTATTCGATTTTTTTATTGATTTTTTTTTTAAATTTTTATTCGATTTTTTTATTGATTTCTTTTTTTTTGGGGGGGGGGATTTTTAACGCATCTCAAGAAGTCTTGTGTTCCTGTTTGTATTATTTGGAAGACCATTCTCATTTTTGTTGTTATTTTCACAACATTTCAGCAGATGTAACCCCCCTCCCCCCCCCCGAACTTTCTTCAGGCGCAACTCAGAAACATAATATCGAATAAGTTGAATTTTGAAGGCGGTGATAATGCAGTTTGGTAGAAAAACATCGTTGATACAAGACAAAGTAAAAAGAACAGATGACAATATTGAAGAATTCAATCATTTTCAATTAAATATTTATTTACCAACGTAATATTTCGAACCAGGATTGCATGGATGGTGTCATATTCCTTAACTTTGAGGTAAACCTCTTTTTCAAATAAAAAAACAAATTACATTGTTACTGCCATCAAGAGTCAATTTCTTACACACAATGCTTCAAGCAAGCTACAACTTTCTCAGCCTTTTGGCCAGGATCAAAGTGTAGTATCTGTTCCGATGGATACTACACCCTATAGACCGGTATCGTCTTGGCCTTCAGGTCTTGATTCTGCCGGTTTGTAGGTTTGTCCTGTGCAGTTCTAGAAGGTCCACCCTCCCAGGCTTTGCCTCCCCTCTGACCGGGGAATGCCGACGGGGCTGCCAAGGCATTTTTTGTAGGCTAGAGTGCTCCTTCTTTAGGGGCGCTGGCTTGACTCCTCCCCCACTTTCCAACCTCGTGTCACATATTCCTGCTGTGGGAAGGAATTAGATATCACCATCTTAGCCTTCGGGCCTTGATTCCGTTGGTCTGTGGGTTTGTCCTGTGCAGTTCTAGGAGGTGCACCCTCCCAGGCTTTGCCTTCTCACCCTTTGAGAAAGGGTTAGTTTATTGTTAATCGCCTGAGGTGCCCATGCCGGGGAATGCCGACGGGACTGCCCAGGCATTTTTTTTGTAGGTCATGGTGCTCTTCTAGGGCGCTGGCTTTTCAATCCCTATTTCCGACCTTGTGTTACATCTTATCGCTGTAGGAGCGAGATAAAAAATTTAAAAAATTAAAAAGTTAAAAAAAATAAAATTAAATTAAAAAAATAAAAAATAAAATAAAAATAAAATTAAAAAAATTAAAAAATAAAATAAAAAAAATATAAAAAAATAAGAGTCTTTCTGGTCAATTTAATTCTGGGAGTTCCGATTCCTATAACCTGATTTTTCCCAGCACCAGGACATGGATCCCACTTGTAATATATATAATAATTGGTCCCCCATTTATAAAATCGGGGGACTTATGTTTTGTGGCATATCCGTCCGTCCGGATTTTTCTCCACAACCATCCATTGAATTTCTCTGAAATTTTGCATGAAGTTGTAACCTTGGTCAGGTTAGAAATTGACATTCTCCAATTTTTGAAAAAAAATCTGGTTAGCCCCCCAGGGGGTCAAAAGGCCCCGAAATGGCAAAAAATGACATTTTTTGCCCTATAACTTTTCATCCATCAATTCTATTTCTCTGAAACTTGGCCAAAATGTAGAGGCAATTGTTCTGGATATAAAATGAGCATCCTTGATCTCAGAAAAATTCTGGTTCTCGCCCCCAGGGGGTCAAAGGGGGGTCAAAAAATGCCCTAAATTGCCCAAATTTATTGCATTTTACACTCGTCACATTGAGTCACATACAGAGGGGACCACGCACGCATGCACGCGGCTTGTTTTTTTATAACTTGAAAAACTAAATCAATTCATTAACAATTTATTTTTTTTAGTGGGAGGGCGTAGATTGTACAAATACTAATTTTTACTCAAAAATGTCTCGTTTCCTTTTTTCTCTTCTTCATACCAAGTTATTTGGGCCAAATAATATCTGAAACAACTTAAAAGAAGCAAAAAAGCATACCAAAATCTAAAAATCAAACAAAATCAATAACACACTATGAATAGTCAAATCCCACACTCTAAAAAAGAAACATTGTAAAAACGGTCTGATTCAAAAACTAAACACAAAAAAAAAACTCTTTGACCTGGGATGACCTTAGAATGGTTGAATGGCCGTTGAACACCAACAAACTAATCTTCATACCAAGTCCTCAACTCCCGCTACTAATAAAAGCGTGACGCAAAAAGGAAGAAAGGAACATACTGCCATATCAATTTTAGAATAAGAGATGCCCAAAAAGGCATAATAAATCCTCCACCATAATAAAGACCAATGTGTTTGTTTTTTTGTATGTCAATATAAAAATAAATATATATCTGCCCCATCACACAAAAGTTACAGAGTAAAAAAAAAAAAAACTGCTGGACAAAACCATTTCAAGTGTTTAGCAGAATGCAGAAAGCAAATAAGTCAAAAATGAATTCGTAAAGAGATCTTTCACTCTATTTCCATAATGAGACTTTTTTTTATTTTTACTGGTTGATACTTTTTTTTTTCTTGTTTTTTTTTTAACGTTTGAGACGTTTTCTTTCTTATTTCCTTTTTTTAACCTCACCGATTGAGATGTTATTTTCTATGATTATAAATAGTAATGTAAACACTGGCTGAGCATTTTTTGACGGAGGGTGTATGAATAATACAAATTTGCTTCAATGAAAAATTCTTTGTTGTAAAAAATTCAAGAAGAAAGATAAGATCGGTGAAGGAGGGACCAATGGAAACAGTAAATTGCTCCGCGCTCCTGATACGCCTGTACAAAATTCAGGTCAGAGCAATTAGCGTCGTAGCTATTAATGCATATTCGCAATATTAGTCTAATTACTTATGCTGTCATAAAATGTCGGCAGTTTCACACAAACTTACATCAGGAATAACTAATTCAAATATTTATTCATGGCGTTTGCTTGAAGATATTATGTTTTGTGTCTTAGAAGCGAGGGAGTTCCGTATGAGTTGTCCAGAAGATGTTTTTTTTTGTTTGTTTTTTTAACATAGTTCACCCCAAACAAGGCACGCCGCAACTGTAGACGTAAGGGGGCTACTGAGAAAAAAGTGAGATGTCTGTTTACATTAGTTTTAAATTTCTGCATGTCAGTACTGTCGGGGAAACAGAGGGCAGGGAGGGAGTTCCAGAGGCCAGCAGTACAAGGAAAGAAGCTATTTGAGTAGAAGGCTCTCCGGCATCTGGGGACCTTCACAGTGAATGAATGACATTTAGTTGATTGTCGAGTTGGTCTAGTGAATTTACGTCGAAGGGGCACCAGAGTAGCCAATTCATCGGAGCATAATCCATTGAAGTATTTGTAAAACAAGCACAAGGATGCTACATTGCGGCGATGGGACAGGGACTGGAGCTTGGTTGACAGTGAGGGACCTATTAGGTTGGCGACTCGTTTTTGGACCTTGTCAAGGAGGGAGAGACTAGCAGATGATGCACCAGCCCAGATGTGGCAACAATACTCCATGCATGGGCGGATGGTGGCTTTGTAGAGATACAGGATAATGTCAGGTGTGAGGAGTTTACTAGCATGTATGCTGATGATTTAGAAATTGCGTGTGAAACAATGGATGACCTACTTGTTAAGTTAAAGACTTGGAGGAATGCTATCGAAAGTAAAGGTCTGAGAGTGACTTGGCGTTTTGGCTAAGAGCCAAGTGTAGTATCTGTTCCGATGGATACTGCACCCCCATAGACCGGTATCGTCTTAGCCTTCGGGTCTTGATTTACGCCGGTCTGTGGGTTTTTTCCTGTACAGTTCTAGGTGGTTCACCCTCCCAGGCTTTGCCTCCCCACTTTGGGGAGGAGTAAGTTTATTGCTTACTGCCTGAGGCGCCCCTACCGGGGAATGCCGACGGGGCTGTCCAGGCATTTTTTGTAGGCCAGAGTGCTCAAATTCTCGGGCGCTGGCTTTTCAAATCCCACTTTCCGACCTTGTGTCACATCTTACCGCTGTGGGAGGTAGATAAATAATGTGAAAGTGACGATCAGTGGTTGTAGTGTTGGAAAGCTCCCCAAAAAGTGGAAAGCTCCCCTGTTCAGTTTGTGGAAAGGGAGTCCGGTGAAATTCAGTTTTTTGTGGTACCTGAAAGCATTGGGTACACAAGAAAAACAGTGGAATTACTTTTTTGTGTGCAAGAAGTGTAAGACAATGGAGACGAATGAGAGCTCGGGTGTGAAGAAAATATATTTCGATGATAAAGTTATTGAGAAGTTCTATTACCTTGGTGATACAATTGGAGAACAGACAGTAAAAGTTAAGAGTGGATGGTGTAGTGTCTTGCATTTGGAGACAACAACGTGTTTCATAATTACCTCACTTACATTGTATAATTGTCTCCCTTTGTATATTTCTCTTCTGTATATAAACGAAAGCTGACGTGTATCTCCCTCTTTAGAAGAAGGTCTCGGAAGCGTAAACATCAAACCATGTCTCTCTTTCTTATTCATTCTACGTTCTCGCTTCGCATTGTATGTATAAGTATCTATTAGTCGCCAGCCGAATATTAATAGATTCACATAACAATTGACAAGCGAGAACATTATAAATGGCGACGAGAATTTTAAACAACTCACGTTTAAAAAAAAAAAAGAAAAAAAAACACTTCAAATGAAAGTCGTTACAAGGCCACGAGAAATTTAAACAACTCACGTTTAAAAAAAAAAAAGAGAAAAAACACTTCGAATGAAAGTCGTTACAAGGCGACGAGAATTTTAAACAACTCACGTTTAAAAAAAAAAAAAAGAGAAAAAACACTTCGAATGAAAGTCGTTACAAGGCGACGAGAATTTTAAACAACTCACGTTTAAAAAAAAAAAAGAAACAAAACGAAAACTAAACGATACGAAGAACGAAACGAAAGAACATAACACACGGAATGAATAAAGAGACAATTTTGACCAAACTTTGATGTTACTCCGGAACTTTTCGAAGAGCCCGTGCCAAAACAAAAACGGTGAAGTTTTGCACGGAAACCTTCAGATACTGAAAAGGCAAGAAAGAAACAGGTCCCTGGCCGAAACGAAAGAGGAAAACAGACAAATGCGGCCAAACTCTGATATTGCCCAAAATCATTCAAAGAGTCCGTATCAGAGACAAAGAACAGAAGTTATTCAAGCCCAGACATAATTCTACTACATAAGAAGAGAGCTGGCAAAGTCCCAAAAAGTGCCACGTACCTTGGCAGAAAGGACAGATAGTCGCTATACAGTGCCCACGTGCAAACAACGACTAGTTGATTTAGCAGGGGATGCTATCAACACTTCGAATGAAACAAAATAAACCAAGAACACTGAAGGAAAAAAAAAAAAACCCAAAAAACAACGTAACTGGGATAAAAAAACTCCTTAAAGGAAAAAAACAAAACAACGAAAAACGTAAACAACCAGATTTATCGGTGTAGCGCACAGTAAAAAAAAAACAAACCCGGAATCTAACACCTTTGATTCCCACGTGGCAGCAATGCACGAAGAAAGGAAGAAAAAAAGGAAAAGAAGAGAAGCAGTGACACATGCAGACAGAGAAAGAAGGAGAGAGTTTCGACGTCCAACCCAAGACAACTCTTCACGCGGACAAATTCAGACAGCTCCCCTGAAGAAGAGAGAATAGGAATCAAAAACAGATTGATTCAAAAGAGTCGAAAGTCGATTCCCCCCCCCCTCATCCTGCAGACGACGTAAGTTGGTCTTCAATTATGTATCTTGCAAAGAAAAAAGAAAAAGAAAAAACGATTTCCTCCTTGACTGAGACAATTGTATAATCGGTGATCCCCCTTGAAATCAGAGAGTCACCATGGACATATTGCATACATAAGTGATGGACAATAATGGACTGTACTCCCCCCCACTTATCATACGCACGCATGCGTACACTTAATTAAGGTGGAGAGAGGTGTAGTGTCTTGCATAATTACCTCACTTACATTGTATAATTGTCTCCCTTTGTATATTTCTCTTCTGTATATAAACGAAAGCTGACGTGTATCTCCCTCTTTAGAAGAAGGTCTCGGAAGCGTAAACATCAAACCATGTCTCTCTTTCTTATTCATTCTACGTTCTCGCTTCGCATTGTATGTATAAGTATCTATTAGTCGCCAGCCGAATATTAATAGATTCACATAACAATTGACAAGCGAGAACATTATAGATGGAGTAAGTTCACAGTCATTACTAACCAGCAGAGCATTACCACTGAACTCAGTTTTCATTACACAATTGTACCCTTTCCTAGATAAAATGGCTTTTTTAAGTGATAACATTAGCATTGGAATTACCTATAATAATTGTTATTTGCTTGTCTCCCTACGAGAGGGGGATGTGACACAAGGTCAACATTAATGTGAGATGTGGCAATTTTTAAACAGCTGTAATATCTTCTACTCTATAATAAAGACCAATGTGTATTTATTTGTATATAAATACACGTACTTCCATCCCATCTTGCAAAAGTTAGCGAGTAAAATGCATACCTTTTCTAGACCCGAGACGAATCCATTTCAAGTGTCGAGGGGAAGTGAAATAGCAAATTAATCATCTTTCCGTCTAAAATGAATTTGGAAAGAAATCCTCCACTCCATAATAAAAAGTCAATGGTGTTTTTTTTTTGTTTTCTTTTCAGAAATCATAATTTATCGATAAAAAATTAAATTACTGACATAGTGCCATGATTTTATGTCAATATTTTAGTAATAATAAATAGCAAGTGCGCACAGTGGCAAAGCATATTTTTCTGTCACATTTGATGGAGGGTGTACACACACATATATATATATATATATATATTATAATATAAAATGAAGTAATAAAATAAGGTGTCAATCAAATTTTATTAGAATTCAAAGTTCATGCAAAGCATCCTTAAGTCCTTAGCTCATGAGTTTTCAAAGATAATTCTTCTCTTCAGAGGACCATTACCGCAGTTATACTACTACAGGCAATAAAATTACGCTTTGAAAATATATAAAATTATATACACAAATATATAAAAATACATAACATCAAACATATCAATCCAAAAACATACTTTTGTTGAATCCATACAGTCCATCCCGGTCATACAAGTTGAGAAGCATAATCAGGAAGGACATTACTCCAAGATACTCTGAAGAGAAGAATTATCTTTGAAAACTCATGAGCTAAGGACTTAAGGATGCTTTGCATGAACTTTGAATTCTAATAAAATTTGATTGACACCTTATTTTATTACTTCATTTTATATTATAATATTAATGCTCTATCCAGTATATTGAGCTTCAGTTTTTTATCCGGATGTTTCACTAATTATAAGATATTAGTTGACGCTTATATCTTTTGTTGGATTGCTTCATATATATATATATATATATATTTATTCAAGAACTTTTTACTCTTTGTGAATTTTTCTGATGAGTTTGTATTGTTGCAGAGACGATATTGAAATACAAATGTTTGGCTCACGACAAATGAAACGTACCGTAAAAAATTTATCTCACAGAAATGTTGACTTTTGGAAATGTGAAAAAAAATAAAAACATGGTTATTAGAATATAAAATGAACCTGACTTATATATATAATTAAAAAAGGAAAAGGTCACCATTAAAAAAAAAGAAAAGGTCACAATTAAAAAACAAGGGAAAGGTCAATGAAAAAAAAAGGGAAAAGTCACAATGAAAAAAAAAGGAAAAGTCACAATTAAAAAAAAAGGGGCAAGTCAATGAAAAAAAAAAAAAAAGTCGCAATGAAAAAAAGGAAAAAAATCACAATGAAAAAGTCACAATAAAAATAAATAGGAAAAAGTCACAATAAAAATTTTAAAAAGAAAAGGTCACAAGAAACACATTTTTAATTACAACAAACGTGGATTTATTATATCATCTCATTCTCAACTCTATAATAAAGACAAATGAAAGGTAAACAAGTAAAAAAAAAATGTGCCTTTTTCTAGCCTCCAGATCAAACCATTTCCAGTGGTGAGGGGGGAGTGAAAAGCAAATAGCAAGTCAGACAATCCCCACTGTCTGAAATTAATTTTGAAAGAAATCCTCCACTCAAAAAAACACCTTTATTTAGAATTATTTAGGTCATCAGAAATGATAATAATTTATATATAAAAAATGAAATTACTGACGTAATTCTATGATTTTATATAAATATTAGTGCACACACTGGCAGAGCATACTTTTTCCCCGTCATCTTTCACAGTGTACACTAGTGTGTGTGTGTGTGTGTGTGTGTGTAACTACGAATCAGTGGCGATTTGTGATCGGGTTTCGCGCCCACCGACCGTTGAGAATTAGTTCCTACACTGACGATTGCGTTAGCATGAAACATCAATGTCTGTAGGTATTAAAATATTTAATAAATATTTATTTATAAATATTATTATTATTTATATATATATATATATATATATATATATTATACTAAGCCCCTTTAAGAAATTAAAGTTGAGCACACTCGGGGATGTTAAAAATAGATTGTCAAAAAGCTCTAATGCAAAGTTCCGAATACGTTCGTTGAACACTCTCGACTTGTCTTCTATCTGTGCCCGCTTCTACGTACATATAGATCTTGATTTCCTTTAATTACGTGACAGTTTCCGTTGGCCGAGTGGATATGGCGACTGCTTGCAGATTCTAGGCTGACTGTAAACCAGGTTCGCGCCTCCCGATCGTCTGAAATTGTTACTTTCCTGCACTGATGAGAGCAATAAGCTTGTAACGCTAGCGTCTGTTGGTATTATTTAATATTTATTTATAAATATTATTTATATATATATATTTAATATTTATTTATAAATATTATATATATATATATATATATATAATGACCTTCCAATCTTAAATTTTGAATTTCGTTTTCTTTTCTTTTCTTCTTTCCCACTTCATTCTTTCTAAATATGATCTAAGGAAAGGATCAGATTTTCATTCTGCCTGATGAGATCTCAGTTTCTAACAGCTGTTGATCGATAACATCTACATGCCAGTGTTGCAAATTATGTACACGTCTGTATAAATAAAAATAATGTTATGACATATGGTAGCGAAAATGGACACTTAATAATGCAGCAATAGAAAAGCTAAGAATGGCACAGTACAAAATGGAACGCACGCTGCTCGGCATCAGTTTACACAATAGAAAAAGAAACACCTGGATCAGACAGCAAACTGGAGTAAACGACATCATCACTATCATACGAATGGCAAAACATAGATGGGCAGGTCATTTTTCGAGATGTACAGACAACAGGTGGGCATATAGAGTGACGGAATGGACTCCGAGGCAATGGAAAAGACCTAGAGGAAGGCCAAAATTCCGGTGGAGAGACGACCTCGATAGTCAACTAGGTCCTACTTGGCCACGCCTAGCCAGGGATAAAACAAAAACCCTGATGATCATCATCATCATCATTTCCACAGAATAGGGATTGGTCTTCTTTACAACCCAAACTGACACCATGTTTATGGCCCTCAAAATCCAACCTCTGGTCCACATCCTAAGAGGTGGTAACACTGTTATTTAGTGGAACTGTAGTGTATCCTGAAATGTGATACGACTTTTAATATATCCTGAATTATTTTTCTCCAAACCCTCAACCTGGCAATTGTTCTCTAACAGTACAATACCGGGTAAATACAGCGAGTTATAGAATATAATATTTACCTGTCTTCCCACCCAGACTCGATGTGATATTGGGTTGCTATAGAGGGACATTCTGGGAGGGTATTCCCTGGTGTATGCACCTCAGGCGATAAACCTATTTCCGTTTAATCCTCGCCAATAATGAAATTTTGTTACTGTACTTCCCCTAATCCTAGCTAACCTTAACACTCCCCTTCCTCCCCCCCCCCACACAATGGAGGAGGTAATGCCTGGAAATTTTGTTACCGCACTGCCCCTAATCCTAACCCTAGCTAACCTTAACACTCCCCTTCCTCCCCCCACACAAAGGAGGAGGTAATGCCTGGAAATTTTGTTACCGCACTGCCCCTAATCCTAGCTAACCTTAACACACTCCCCCACACACACACACACAATGGAGGTAATGCCTGGAAATTTTGTTACCACACTGCCCCATATCCTAACCCTAGCTAACCTTAACACTCCCCTTCCTCCCACCACACAAAGGAGGAGGTAATGCCTGGAAATTTTGTTACCACACTGCCCCATATCCTTACCCTAGCTAACCTTAACACTCCCCTTCCTCCCCCCCACCCACACAAAGGAGGAGGTAATGCCTGGAAATTTTGTTACCGCACTGCCTCTAATCCTAACCCTAACTAACCTTAACCAGGAGTGAAATAAAAAAAAGACCCTGATGATGATATATATAGTCATCCACAGACGGACTATTACGTTGTATCACAGCTATTCAGTGTGGCAGGTCTAGCATCAATCGAAAACAAACTCAAACAATTAACAGTATTTATACATGTACAAGTAGTTGCTTTTTATTTAAAACAGAAACTATGCAACAAGTTAGATTGAGCACATATATTATTAAATATTTATTCATGTCTGCATTTAAAAATAAATTCTTGCTTATATTATTATTTAATAATTTAATTCAGTTGGATTTTTTAACTTTCTTTTTGAGGTGTTCATATTATGTTTCCTGGTTAAGTTTTTTAAATTCAACCACTCGGAGAAAGATATATTCGAGTATATGTTTAGCATCTCTCGTGTCTGATGGCAGCTTACTGGTCACTCCAAGGATATCCCCGCATTCTCGGACATAATACTTCAGGTCGGAGTCAGAACATTTATTTGTCAACTTTGCCAGTCGAGCCTTTTCAGACGAGAACTCTTCCTCGAGATCGAATAAGTCCAAGCTGGGCAGAGGGAGCTCCTTGAGGAGCAAAGGATACACGGCTGGTTGCAGAGGGCTAAGCGGGGTCTCAAACTGCGGGGTAACTAGAGCGACAGTGTCGTGTTTGACGTGAAGTTTATTATAAGCCTGGATTGAGGTCGGCACAAGGGACGAGTCCAGCATATAGAGAGAGTTATCAAACAGTGTGGTGATATCTAGGGGTATATCATCCGTCTCCTGGAGGCAAGTTTTGAGCTTTTGGGATATGATTTCTATCTGGGGTAGCATGTTGTAATCCGAGATCTCCGGATCGTCCGCGTCAATCTGGTTCAGCTTTATATCATCGGTCGTTAGGAACTTGAACAGTACTTCCACAATTTTCATGTTCTCTTCTTTTTCGACATAGCCGTCACTAAACATCTGGACGGAGCCCACGACTGCGAGCTTACCTTGCTGTGATGACTTACTCTCAAAGCTAAGCGCGCACACGGGACGGTTGAGTGGAAATGAGACACTCCCTGACGAAAGGATCGACACGGCGGGTCGGATCACATTCAGTGTCGCTCCGAACGGATACAGAAACGAAAGAGCTTGAGCGTTGTTAACGTTGTCGCCTTCACCGGATCCGCCAACCATGAGCTTTCCCGCAGCAAGACTTATAGCACGGTTCAGAACTCCATTCTGCACGAGGACTTCTTTCGGGTGGTAATATTTGTGGTATGATGTCCGCACCACCGAGTCGCTGTTCACCATGATTCCAAATTCTTCAAGAAGGAAATTGAGATTGTTTTGCAGACGTTCCTCCCCGCCTTCGTGGAGCAATACAAGCACGCTGCCGCCACTGGCAATGTACCTTTTGATGACATTGAATTCCTCCTGAGTGAATTTCTCACGAGGTGCCGCTAGGACAAAGATGCCGGCTTCGGACAACTTCTTTTCGCTGATTTCTTCTTTGCTACTCTGGAAACGCCATTGGGATCGTAGCCTCCGACTCAGCACCTTGAATCCGCGGTTGAGAGTAAACTGTTCGTTTTTGCTGGTGTTGAAGAGGACCAGGTTTCTGCATGGGGTTCCTCCCATTCCTTCGGTGACTGGCGCCATTTCCGTGCAGATGTTTAACTTTAGAAAAAAAAAAGGAAAAAAAAATATATAATAATAAAAGTATAAAACTCAATCAATTGTTTCACTGAAACAAATGATTTAGGTGAATAGAAATGTTTTTAAAAATTAACAACTACACCAGAAATCAACATCTTTTATTTTATCTTTATTATACATACTAGCAAATATATGCTCCCTCCGGTTGCATATTTTTGCTAGTTGGAAGCAGAACAGATACTACACTACCTCCACACCTCTCAAAAAAAGAGGAAGTAATGCCTAGGAATATGATATCAAGAAAACAGAACTGATACACTACCTCTGCACCTCTCAAAAAAGGAGGAGATAATGCCTTGGAGGATGGTACCATGACAACAGAACAGATACTACACTATGCTATGCTCCTGAATTTAGCATTTAAAGATAGTACATTAGTCTGAAATATTATGAGATAGTATAGTATATACTAAGTACAATAGTCTTAAATAGTATTGTGTTGGCTTCAGACAGACAGATATCTATTAAGAAAAGAGATTATGTAACATTTATTTAACATAGAAAATCCAACAAGATAACTTTATAAGTCAGACCCATAGGGACCTCCCATTGGTTGTGAACTATTTATCCCCCCCCCCCCTATATGTAACACGATGTAACTTTAATTTAGATTAAGATTATCAACAAAACTTTTTTACCATTCAAAAGAGGATACATAAAATAAACTGCTGATGATTTTTTAGAATTTTTTCCAGCATACGAAACTCATGAAAATGTGAAGTTAAAATGTTGTTTACTTTTTTTACGTGATAAAATAACGTTCTTATGTATAAGCATTTCTGCGCGCTCTGATAGGCATATTTTTAATAAATCTCGCATAAATCAAGTTATGGCCAGATCTTCACGAAATTTTCAATACTTATTCACTATAGGACTAATTTATCTTTAAAATGCTGTTTTCCTAAAATATATTAGGGAAAATATTTTTTCTACGTAGTTTTACGAAATAATTTTTATTTTCAGAGACATTTATTCATTTGATCGAGTTTATCGGTTAGTCAAAATGTTTAAAAACATTTTTGAAAATATGTGTTCTAAATTTTTCAAAATATTTTAATATAATATAGCCCGAAGTATTAGGAATCGTAAAACACCAAAGTTGTATAGGACCTGAGGTCGTATACAACTTTGTATACGTCGACCTCATATGTACTTGGAAAAAAGTCCTTCATTTGCTAGAAGTAAGAAAGCCTTTTTCGCCGTAGCTAGTTTCGCAGCAACTATGGAACGCAATACTAGCCGTAATTAACGCGGTTCATTTTTAGAGTTAAATTGACGCACGCTAATTAATTTGTAGAGCTAAGCTCATTCTAAAAAAAAAAAAAACGTTGACAAAAATAAGTATTAATTATATTTATTATTATTATTATTTTATTATTATTATATATTTATAATACTTTTTATGATTTTTCTTTTTTCAAATTAAAATGTTTATCCATTCAGAATTTTCTTTCGAAATTTCGAAATAAAAACTTATTTTTACTTTGAATTTTTATTATTCAATGGACGAATATTTTTAATCATTAACAAACCACAATACTTTCTCCATTTTCATTTTCAGTTTAATTTTTATTATATAAAATTTAACCCAAATTTAAGTCAAATGCTAACAAAACAAAATAGATCAAATCGTTACTTGCAGTAGTATTTTAAAATTAAACGTGACTGGGGAATCTTATACTATTGTCAACAGAACGAGAGCGGGCTTAACAAATAAATGTGCAACAAATAAATGTTAACTGGTTCAGGATCGATATCAGTACCTTAATAAATATAGTATTTGTAAAAATAAAATCCTAAAATTATCCATTTTAATATTCTTTCCTTAAACAAAAGTAAATACTAGTTTAAGCAGGTAAGTTATTTAGGCAATTGCAATAAAAAAAAAGAAGTAATAAATCTGTCTAAAAAAATGTGCAACTCAAGGAAAATGTAAAAAAAAAAAACCGTTAATTTTGTCTACAACACAATGAAAGTAATTAATTCTATCACTTTTGGACATCCATAGGTACATAACATCTTGCAATGTCGCACATGATAATGCTAATTTTTTGTGTAAACAAGACATCCAGCCGTAGAAAAAGAAAATTTCGTACTTGTATCGCAAGATAAAGAAGGGTTTCTTTCCCAAATAGATAATTTAATCTTTAAATAAACTATTTTACTTTAAAACAACTTCCTATAAGTATAACTTTATTTTAGGGAGATTTTTAAAAACACTACATGGAACGCGAATGTATGAATTTCTTAAAGAAAGCAGAAACCGGTGACGTCAGCGATTCTGTGGCTGCGATTGGAGGTCCCTACAGACCCAAATAGCATTTAAGATGATCGATTAAACTTCGTTTCTCACTAGCCAATTTCCATTTGTCATTATTGTTAGAAGTGTTAACAATATAATAAGTTTCTTCACTACAATTGAATTTAAAAATTACTTTGTCCAGCAAGGGAGATAACTCATTTTAAATCGAAGAATATTATAGGATTTATCTACCTTTGGTTTAAAAAAATGTGCAAACAGATAAAAATTAAAATGACTTCGTTACATCCCGGGCAATGTTATATATATATATATATATATATATATATATATATATATATTAGCTGTATCAACTGGGGGTCGTTTTACTTTCATTTTTGTTTCGCTTTATAGAGAGAACTTGTCTCACTTTTTATTAATATAGCGATAGTATGTAGAATCTTTCCTCTATCCACGAGTACTGAGCACTCTATATCGTAACTTTTAGGTGGCTACATACCTAATAATACTTTTAAATATTTTATATTTAAAGGGAAATTGATTTTTACATTTTAAAGGGAAATAAATTTCTATCCAAAAGTTACCTCCCTTACGCCAAAGACATTTTGAAGCGGTTATCTGCCCCTGATTTTGACCAGACGATAACAAACAGAAACGAAATAATTCAATGGACGCTTGCCAACATCGACTTATCAAATCTCACTTTCAAAGTTAAAAAAAAATTCACTGAACAAGTTGCATCGTTAAGAGTTTGGCTCGATTTGTGATATTACATCTATCTCCACATTTTTTTTTATCTTTTGCGATCAGTTTTTCTGGTACTACTCCAGATGAAGCGCCTAATTTCCGTGACTGATCCGCGGCAACGATCGGGCAGGTCGCGGAAGCGCCCGAGAGCTGCCGAGACGAAAACGAGGCTGTAACCAAAACTGAAAATCGTAAAAATGGAAGGTCGGCAGACGACAATATAAGACGATGAATACAAAAGAAAAAAATACATATATTGGAAAAAAAAAAAAAAAAAAAAATGAACAAACCATAGCTGAAGAACTATAAATAAACTTCTTTTTTTTTCCGTGGGCCAAATGAACCATTTACATTTTTTTTTGTTGTCTTTTTTTTTTACATAAATCAAAGTAGTAAATGCTTTTACGATATTTAGGCAAGTTTTTTTTGTACTTTTTTTTTTGGGGGGGGGGGGAATTTCATATATTTTTTCGTCGGTTTACGGATACGTTTGCGGCCGGTTCGAAAGGTCTTCCTACCGCTTGTTTTGTTGTGCTGAGCGCAGATGATTGGCAGCAACCTCACTGATCAGCTCTGCTTCAGCCTCGTTTTCGTCTCGACAGCTCTCGGGCGTTTCCGCGACCTGCCCAATCGTTGCCGCCGAGCAGTCACGGAAATTAGGCGCTTCATCTGGAGTAGTACCGGTTTTCTACCTGACAAAAGTCAATCACTCCTTTAGGAGACGCACAGTTGAAATATTGACATGTCGTCTGCTTTTTTTTTCTCGCAATTTGCTTGGCTAACCGCTTCGGTATTTTCCGGCGGTTTACGGAAACATCCGAAAAGTACCGAGTCAATTTTAGCGTGCGTCCTAATCTAAGAAAGTACCAGAAAGGAATATATATATATTTACTTGAAAATGGATGAAGTCCCAATGAGCTTTATTTTTTCAAAAGTTAACATTCATCTTTTATGACGTCATCCATTATAAATACTTTATTGCAAAAAAAAAAAAAAAAAAAGGGATTAACTAATGTTAAGAAATTATACCTTAATAACAATTACTGACCCAATGGGTCACAAGTGGTTATTTAAAAAAAATAAAAATAAAATTATGCTTTATGTATTTGTCATGTTATTTTTGTTGGTGCTTTTTAGGAATAGATATCCAGAAATTTGCTGTTATGACGTAAGCAGTTCTGACTATGAATAGAGAAAGCCGACTTCTACACAATACAAACCGAACGAAATCGAGTTTGCAAACTAAAACTTAAGGTTAGGGTTAATCAAATTATTCTAACAGACAATATCACGTGGCCGCAGTATTTCATCTTAGGACAGGTAGAGGATGGCGTCGGACACGAGATACTTTCTGGAGCGATAGAATGATCCAACCAGCGGTCTTAGCAACAGATTTGACGTAAGTCTTCTATTTCAAGTCTGAATAAAAGGTCAGTCCCAGGAGCTTATCAAAGCAGTGAGCTTCCGCAAGGGAAGAGGTGTTCATTTCAACTGGGATAAAGTGAGGATCGGAGCGTTGGTGGTGAAAGGAGAGGAGCTTGGTCTTCGACGCATTAAAAGTAACCAGCCACCTGCCCCCCCCCCCCACATTGCAATAATAAAATATTGTTTTTTTTTTATCTCAGTTCAGTTTTGTTATTTTTCTTTGTTAATTGATGTCTTGTTATTCCTTTGTTGTTCATCATTTTATCCGAAAGAACTCGCTAAGAATGAAAAATAGGACAAGAGAGAACAGTTCAAGAATAGATATGATGATTGATGTTTTGGGGCAATCTTATTATTTGCTATTTTTTTATCATGAGTCATTCTCACTGGATAGTATTATGGCGATGTGTTTTTACAAATTAAAAATATACCCCCCCCCTTCCATTGTATATAATCTTTGGCAGATGCGCATAACAGGTAGGAACGCTGGCTTCCGGTGGAAAAGGGTTGAAGAAATTGTCTACGGATGCCTGAAAGTGATACAACAATTTTTTTTATTTATATTAATTTCAGACTTCTTTTTTTCATATTAATTTCAGACTTTTCTTTCATCATAATCTAATAATTAACATAATACAGACTATTTGAAAAATAATTTATTTGTTTTTATTTGATTGTTTTCAAAACATTTTTTTTTTTTTTTTGTAATAGTGAAAACCTTTTTTCTTGGAAATGGAGTAACTTCCGGAATCAAACATTTTTCTTAGAAATGGGAATGCCCTAACCCTAACAAAAAACATTTTCACTAAATAGTAAAAAAAAAAAAAAAAAACATTGAATAAAGAAAAAATCACATTCCGTTGCTCAAAAACATTATTCCTTGAAAAAAAAAAAAAAAAAAAAAAGATTATTCTATTTTGTTTATTTTTTTTCAATGAAAATTTTTTTTAAGTTTTGAAAACAATCAAATAAATTATTTTTCAAATAGTCTGTATTATGTTAATTATTAGAATATGAAAGAAAAGTCTGAAATTAATATGAAAAAAAAAAGTCTGAAATTAATATGAATAAAAAAAAATTGTATCACTTTCAGGCATCCGTAGACAATTTCTTCAACCCTTTTCCACCGGAAGCCAGCGTTTCTACCTGTTATGCGCATCTGTCTAATCTTTGTATCATTAGGATGTACGGGGTGGGGGCATAGAAGACAGTCCAATACGATAATGGCATCTGGTACGAGTTGGGATGTCTGGGAGGGGAGTCATTGAAGACATTTAGTGTAAAACCACGTTGGTACCCGGTACTCGAGACGGGGTCAGGTGGGGTAGAGGGGTACTACAAAAAAACTAAACTGCGGAATGTGCGATTCCTCACCCCCACCCCCGGTTCACATTCATTTATGCCAGTATGTCGGCTAACTTACTAATTTAAAGTTTCGGGTATCTTTTACAATAATCAACCCAACGAGAACGGGGTCCAAAAACAAATATACAACAAATAAATGTGACCGTAGCCCATAAAACTTATTTTCCGACTTACCTATGACATTTGTTTGTATTTTTAAGTAGTTTCATTCATATTGTTTTTGTCAAAGGAACCATTGTTAATCAAATGTTTTAAATAAAAATGTTTGTTTGTGCACCGGAAAGTTTTAAAAGATGATTTTGTTTGATTTGTTAAGCAAATGTTTGGGTTTTTTTGTTTTTTTAAATGTTTTTTGTTGGTTTTTTTACATTTTTTTTTCAAAAAACTTAGTCCTTCGGGAGATTCAACGAGCTGACGGATTATAGAAATTCATTTTTTTTTTTTAAATTATTACACGTGATTAATTTCTTCCAGAAGTTATCGTCTGCTTGGTTAATAGTTTCGTTGACTCTCGGGCGATTCCGAGAACTCCCGAACGTTGACGACGCAAAGTCACGGAAACATGGTGTGTCATCTATAAGAGTACCTTTGTTTCTTTTTATAATCAGACAAATAAATAGAAAATTTAAAAAAACACAAACTAAAACAATGGCGAGAAAAAAAGTAAAGTTTAAATAAGTAAGTATCAACAGGTTTTACTGTTTCAAACAATAAAAGTGAATGAAAATGTCTAAAAGAGAATCTTGCCTTTTATCAATTTTCTTTAATAAGTTCGACAACTTCATGGGGAGAATTTCGTTTTGTTTTTGGTTTTTGGTTTTTTTACTTTAGTAAAACTAACTTGATGAAAAAGCCCCATTACCATGGAGACCAAACATCACCGGTGTCGAGTCAAACAGTTCCTCGTAACAAAAAAAAATGATTGTTCAAAACTAAATTATTTCCCTTACTATTCAAACTTTATCTTCGAGAAGATGAAACAAAATTTTAAAAATTATTAAAAATTTAAGTTAAAAAAAAAAAACCCGTCAGGTCACAACCATTATTTGTTCCACTGATTTTATTCGAAAATTCCTAAACTGATCTGTTACGGAATTTTTCTTGCATAACTAAAAAAAAAATATGTCTCTTTATGGATAATATAGAAGTAAAGAAACCTATTATTTTGCTATCTAACTTACATAGTGTATTCGTGCACACCGTAAACACCCATGTAAATTAGTTGAAAAGAGTCCCTCTTTCTCTAAATGCTAGCAGAGATAGTAAAAACTATTATAGAGTGGTTGAATCGATACAGTGAGAGAGGGCGAGAGAAATACACAGCTAAGTAAGAAATGGGCGACTTGTTCAGTTAATTACAATCCACGGCCAACCGAGAGAATTAAAATGGATTTTATTTTATTTTTTTCAAACATAACTCAATCCTAGACAATTTTTTAGTGCGTATTTTGTGTCATTAATATGTATAGGAAAAAGCCTTAGAGAAACGGACATTGATGTGTAGTGAAGGGAAATGTGATTCGAACGAACGCCAAAAAGTTACTGGCTTGAATAGCCACTCTTACTTCCTCCGGTTCCTTTAGATCGGCTCTCCTCTTCGCTTCCAAACGCAAGTAGAGTTTTCACGCGTTATCTCAACAATTTTTAACCAGTGGAAATTATTCCCAGCTCGATTTAAACCCAAAATGTAACAAGCCGATGCGGAGTTAGAAATCTCAATAAATCAATTGAACTAACGAAAGCAGATTCAGGCTGGACGACATCAGTAGAGGACCAGAACGTGTGCTCCCCCCTCAGGCCTTTGCTCAGGGGGGAGACGAAACGAACGGAACTTTAAACGTACGTACAAGCTTCCTCATCTCGCGCACGCATTTCTACACACTAATGAGAGTCGGGTGAATTGCTATCCACTCACACACGCTAACAGAACAAAGGTAGGCCATACATACAGTACCACACTGCCTATTACTCACACACGCATATTTGTAGCAGACTGAAATAGGATCTATTTCTTCTCGTCCCATGTGAGTAAATTGGTCATACGTGGACCAATCGGATTGCAGGGCGTATTGATATCAACTGTCCCCTCATGGACTATTTTCTACCACCTGGTCAGTTGAAGAACACAACAGAGAGAAATCGGCCCGCAACGAAGAAAAATCTCTCTCCTGCCTTTCCCCTGCATCGTTCCAGCAGCAGCCATCTCCACTGGGAATATATTTGCTGACGACCCGGCAGCCTCTTTTCTTCACTGGGACACAGTTCCAACCCTCTGTTAAATAAACCCTTTTTTGTTGCCTGTTACTCGGTTGTTGTTCGTTCAATTCATTTCGTGCGATAAATGTAAGGAAGGGACCATTACATATTCACACGAACAAATATGTATCGACATCCACAGCCCTCCGATCTGCTTATTCCCTGAACATTCTCTACCAAAACACGAGTTTGTATAAATTTTCCAAAATGAACACTGAATAAAAATGACTTATATAACTAATTTTAAATGAATATAAATGTTTTGTTATTTAATCACGTTTTCCTTGATATTCCATTTACAAAACTGTTGATGTATTTTGTTAGCACTTGTTAACTGGTGACCCTTCTATTCTCTCAATATTTTATTTTAATAGACATACACGCTGTTTATATCCCTTATTTCCTTCCTTCGCCATTAATTCTATTACCACATTTTATCCTTTAAGGTGCTTTCACAGATTAGGACCCACACTAACTTTGACCCTAACCCTAATGACCGGATCAAAGTTAACGTGGGTCCTAGTCTGTGAAAGTACCTCCTTTATATTAATTGTTTGGGGATTTACCAAGAACCACTCAAAGATGCTAATGTTGTCTAACCCTACCAAGACCAGGAGCCACGCCACAAATGAAGTGAGCTTAATAACTGGAATATGGTTCTGTTCGATCTCCTCCCAGGCATTACCTTTTTATAGATGAAGGATTCGTTTATTGTCCGTCTTTTGGGATGAGGGCCGATCACCTGAGGAGAATCAAGGGAGGCGCAAGAGCGCTTTATCCCTTAATAGACTTCAAAAACGGCCTATGTTGGAAATCTCATTTCTTTGATCAATCATAACTCAAAAAACAATAAACCAAATTAGTTAAAACTTTTTATTTGATAGGTTCTATAAGTGTGTAGAATTTCAGCATCATTAGTCATGGCAACCCAGAGATCCAGAAAGTTCAATCATGAAATCTGTGTGTATGTACATATGTGCCACTTTGTATCTCATCAACTATTTGATGGATTCAGCTGATTTTTGGCAGAGATAGAGGTTCTAGGGTCTAGTTGATGGCATTTTAATTTCAGTTTAACATATACCTTAGTTTTCAAGAAAATTCCAAAAAACCTTAAAAATGACCATTGTATTGAGGCATAGCCTTTACAAAAGTAGTGACATTTCATGATAAATGCCAGTATACTGAAATCATATGCCCTTAATAGGGTTAAGATGAAAATTCATATACACTAAATGTACAAAAGCAAAGAAATTCCTAAATGTTTACACTTTTATTGTCATTAAGGGTATGCGATCACAACAGGGCTATGTATTTTACTGATAGGAATTTTTCTTCAGCGCACCTCACACACTTCATCCACTCATGCATAGAGATTTATACTGTAGTGATGTGATAATTAAATGGTTTGGTTGATATGTAGTTATACCCTTAATCAATGACAATAAAAGTGTAAAAATTTGGGAATTTCCTTGCTTTTGTACATTTAGTGTATATGAATTTTCATCTTAACCCTATTAAGGGCATATGATTTCAGTATACTGGCATTTTTCATGGAATACTGGTAGGGCTCGGTCATGGCTTATTTTTTAACACATTCAGAGTGTCCACTTTGGGAGCCGAGGGGTGGGGGATAGATTCCCACTATGAACTGATCTGTCTAACTTTATCACTGGGGGGGGGGGGGGGGGGGCAAACCGTTGCTAAAATCAGATATTCATTCCGGTAGAAATTACATCCCTGCCTAAATTCATAGGAGGGCTAACAAGAGTAGATGATCCAAAAATTCCACGCTTCAAATTCGGTTGGTTCTCAATTTTTATTTCAACTTGTATACAAAGAAAAGAAAATTGTTTTCATAACTTAGAAAAATATTCCTACGATGCGTCCCTTCAATCTGCGCATTTAACGACAAAAATTTAAGCACGAGACGCAAAGATTATTTGAAATTGTAGAACCATGTTGCCCCCACTCAGCGACCGTCGACCCCAACGTTGTATTTCCGTGGCCTTCTTTGTCTTCATCGTCTTAGCCGTGTCGTCTATCCACTGACAAATCGTCGAGGGCACAACAATGGTCCACAAGTTAAAATAAAAGAAACACAACTCTCGATAAATAACACGAACACATATACGTTGTGTATAACTTAGTTTGAACTATGAGTGTGTGTGATACTGTCGTGGGCTGTCGAGACCTCTATTGTCGTTGCTCAAGTCGTCAGCTCATCTCAGTTTCCCCGGTCCGATCCGCTCTCTCGGAAGGTTCGATCGTAACTGCCCAGCTTCTCTCCGAAAACCCAAACTCGTTAACTTTTTGTCATAAACTTTACTGTCGTAAACTAACCTACCTTACTGTAGTCAGATGTCGTAAAAACACTGTCACTCCTAAATGTGTCCGGTATTCTTTTCTTAGTCACCTATCCTGAACAATGAAAACTGACCACTCCCGCATTTCTTTTGTCTTTGTCGATGAGTCACTTCCTATCCTCGCGGCCTCCATTGTATCACAAAATTTAAGCCTGACAGACCAACGAAAATGCTATTTCAAGTGGGAGACAAATAGAATAGGATTTCAGACTAAAAGAAGTTATATTTAATTTTTTTCCTATGAAAATAGATTATCTTCCAGACTCCAAGGAAATAATGCCTGGGAGGAGACAAAACAGAACCATACTCCAGTTTTTAGCATGAGGGTAGAAAATCTGTTATACTAGAGCAGAGTTCATCAACATTTGTTCCCCCCCCCCCCACGCAAGAACAAAGAGTCACGTCTGCCTGTTGCTTTTTGTAAGGGTGATATTTCTGACAAAGGGGGGAATTGCTGTTTTCTCGGTCGGAAATTGTTTTGAGTGGAATGTAGATGGATACTTTTAATTCTTTCGTAGTATTAATCATCATTAAACTATCAATATATCCATCTCGCCAACCTCAATCCTTGAATGTTTTTAGACCTATATAAGTGTTAATAGGAAAGATTAAAACCTGCCCCAACACATACAAATGCGCATCATTTATTGAAACACGCATATTTGAAATTACAAACTGATATATTTGAATTATCGACTGGAAGGTTTTGCCTGTATTATTGCGTTTAAATATTTTAATCATACAAAATATATGATCCGGTGTTGTTGCTGGCAAGATGGAAAACACCCACAAAATTATTAACCAAGTCTAGACGTCAGAATTTCAGAGAGAGGCAAGGCGGTCAAATTCTGGCAGGTGTCCGAGTGTATCTGCTTGATTGAACATCTCTGAACGGTTTCCACGTGGTCAATGGAAGGTGACGGTGGCTAAGTGGTCAACCTGGGTGTGCCAAGTTCGAATCCAGTTCGTTCCACAGAAAGACTTCAACTTAGGATGTTGGCAACCTTCATGTGATCCGATGTCTTTCTAGAAAGAATTCTGACTAGAGAGATATCGAGGAAACGAATGCCAGCAGCAGGTGTTTGGAGAAGATGCGATGGGTGTAACAGAAATTAAGGAGTGGTTTTTAAAAAAAATGGCCGCATACTGCGTGGAGTGCAGCTGTTGTTGAGAGGGTTAGGGTTAAAAATGTGGAACGCGACGGCGGAGATGAATACTATTCCAAAAGAAGACTTCTAGAAGAGTTTCCGGCAGTAGATGGATGGGTGGGTGGGTGGGTGGGACACACCCACACACGATGAGAACTGACTTTTTTTCCAAGGTAAAAAATTTCAAAAGTTTTAGCTAAAAAGTTATCAAAAATAAAATAATAGAACAGCTCTAAAAAGATTCAATTTTTTATTAAAAGTTAATCTTTTTTCCATTGGTCGTTGAAATGAAGGAGTAAATTGAATCATGAAAAACAAAAACGGAACAGCTTTAAAAATGCAAATTATTTTTATTAAATGAATTTTTTTTTTTTTTTTTTTTTACATATATTGTCGAATTGAATTCAATAAAAAAATTTTTTAAAAAAAAGGTACAAATGCAAAATAGATATGTAAGAATTTAACAGATTCGAGTTTTTAGGACAAATTCAGGACTTTGCTGAAGTAGGCAGACGAAAACTTGGAGACAAATGTTCGGAAAGCCCGATCATTTACCCCCCCCCCCCCCCCCCCCCGCTCTCTTTTGGATAAGTAAGTTAAAAAAAAAAAAAAAAAAAGTACTGTCGGGTAGCTAGGTAGATGACTCGAGAATTTTCGTAAATGCCGAAATTCTTTAGATGTCTATCCTGCATTAGCACCATAAAAAGGAATACAATAAAAATCCACAAACCAAAAAAAAAAAAAAAAAAATTGAACAAATAGTTTCTGTTTATTTGTATGAAATGACAAATGTGTGCATAATGAAAATGAAAATAAAAAAAATTAATAAAAATTGTTTTGTTTTTTTAGTGACAAATTTCATACAAGACAAGATTAGATTATCAAGTTTTTTTGCAGAAGAGGAGAAATAAGGGGGGGGGGGAGTCCTCACTGAAATAAACAAACCACAGTAGAATTCAATGAAACTGTTTTCTTGTAAATTAAATATCTACAAAATTTGCTTCTCTCAAAGAGACAAAGAAAAAAAAAAAAAGAAAAAAAAAGAAAATTCACTTAACATCTTGATAAGTTTGAACAATTGAAATTAACCCGTGAAACAATTTTACAAGTCATTTTTATAGGGTATTTTTATGGTAGTATGAATTTTTATACCTATTTTATTAATTTTATTTTGAAGAGGGGGATCTGTGTTTGTGTCAGACATCTATAAACGGCAAAAATATTTAAAAAAAAAAAAAAAAAAAATTTTTAAATGAATAAATAAAAATGGTAATATGGGATTCAAGACTGGGAACCATTTCCTAACAAGCAACCTAGAACATTCACGTTTCTCCCGGACACCATCCCAGTCTAATAATACTATCACAGCAGTGACAATAGAATATACTTATATACTCAATCTTTTCACTCGTCCCTTCCTTGTACCGTTCTTGGTTCCTTTGTCTGTAAAGTCTTAGACAGCGATTTAATAGTTTTTCTAACCTTTAATGGAGGTAGAAAATAGAATATAGCTATAATTGTCCCTACTGGTTAGGGTTATTGGATTGACATCCTAATATGTTATCATACTGGCATGGGCGGAAGAACACAAAGCAGTGACAAATTCACTTCAACAACAAAACGCTCAAACTAGCCATAAAAAAAAATCGGCTCCCACAAGCTGTCTAAAACATCAAAAATATTTATCACATGATTGTCTACTACTATTTGACAAGGTCCAAAAAAGAGTCGCCAACCTAATAGGTCCCTCACTGTCAACCAAGCTTCAGCCTCTGTCCCATCGGCGCAATGTAGCATCCTTGTGTTTGTTTTACAAATACTTCAATGGATTATGCTCCGATGAATTGGCTACTCTGGTGCCCCCTCGACGTAAATTCACTAGACTAACTCGACAATCAACTAAATCCCATCCATTCAATGTGGAGGTCCCCAGATGCCGGAGAACCTTCTACTCAAATAGCTTCTTTCCTCGTGCTGCTAGCTTCTGGAACTCCCTCCCTGCCCCATGTTTCCCCGACAGTACTGACATGCAGAAATTAAAAACTAATCTGAACAGACATCTCGCTGCGCAGATCCCAATTTAGGCTGACCCCCCCCCCCTCCAACCTTCTCCCCTTTTTTTTTTCTTCTCGGTAGCCCCTTACGTATACAGTGGCGGCCTGCCTTGTTTGGGGTGAAATATCTTAATAAAAAAATTTTTTTTTTAAATTTAAAAAATTAAAAAAAATACAAAAAAAAACAAACAAAAAAACTACATCCGCCAAAACCGGAGTTAAAACAAAATAAAAGCAGCAACCAGACAAGATCAGCCTCTTTTTCTCTAGCCCCTCGCTTTTGAGCGAGAGGCTAGGTGGTTTTATTTACTCCTCCCCAGGAGTTAGGCACAAGGCCAGTTTTATCTTACTCCCACAAGTAAGATGTGACCCAAGCTCGGGTTGAGAAAGTGGGGTTTGAAAAGCCAGCGCTCGAGAGGTGAGCACTCTGACCATTTAAAAATTGCCTGGGCAGCCCCGTCGGCATTCCCCGTTAGGGGCGCATCAGACAGTAAGCAATAAACTTACTCCTCCCCAAAGAGGGGAGGCAAAGCCTGGGAGGGTGGACCTCCTAGAACTGCACAGGACAGGCGTGCAGTATCCATCGGAACAGATACTACACTTTGATCTTAGTCAAAAGGAAAGGCTAGGAGGTGGTTCCATGCGCGTCGGCTTACTACTAAACACACACTCACACATTTCGATGTACTAACGCCAAGCCTCACATGGCTACACACACACACACAAACATGGTCGCACACATGTGCTTACTACTATTCTCGGAACTGACTTCCAACGAACATTTCAAACTAACATTTTATCTCCATGTAAGTTTTGTAAATATATAAACATTTTGTGTTACCTTTAAATTACGTCTTATTCTTCCTTCAACTTACGCATGACTTATCTAACATTCATTCACTTTCATAAATGTTTTTACTCTTTTAAACATTTCTTTAAACACTCTAAATGTAAGCGTAGGTCTTAGCATTTTCTCTTACTAAGCTAAGGCCTGCGCCTCTACTGGTTAGGGTCACTACTGGTTTCGTAGGAGATTTTGCTGGTGTTCAAGTGAAACTTGTATATTCACAGACAAGCCACATAACCAAGTTTAAGGTTGCAGTTGCACTAATTACAGACTGTTTGGCAATGTTGCATGGTAGTTAACAAAAGTGAAAACAGAAATTATTAAATGGGTGCTTCTGTATTACAAGGCCGAAAAAAGAAAAATTTGACCTTTAATTTTGAAGAGTCAAATAACAAGGGGAGATAATTCAGAAGAGTTCCAATTGTCTCTGTAACAAGGGAAATAACTGGGCGACGCTAATTCTCTTGTGTATGTTATATATGATGACGATGATGATGATACAAATATCAACAATCTGTAGACATGACCAGGACATGGATAGGTGCTTCTGCTGTTTCACAATGACATGTTAGGCCTCTTAAAGTTTATACGTTTCTTTAGCTATTTTTCTACGTACTTCCGTGGTAGCTGAAAAGAAGACTACACCAAAAATGACAAATTCACTCAATATTTATTAAATTAAAAACGATTTCGATCGCTCATTGCCATATTGTATCTTCACCCGATTTTATCGAGTTATCGCCTAAACTGGTTACAAAATGTCTAACGATACGTAAAATCATTTTTTTTTTATTTTTGGATGAATTTGCGTAATCTGTTCTGAACAATCTTATTTTCAGCTAACACGTAAGTACATAAAGTTTATACAATTCTTTGAATATTTTAATGGCATTGCGAAACAGCAGAAACACCGATTGATATTATCGAAAACAAACTTCCACCAGTGAATAACGCATTTCGAAAGCTTACTTTAATAAAGCAGAAAATCTGTTCAGTTAAATACAACAGATAAATGATATATTTTTCAAACAAATCAAGCATTGTTAAAACAATTTTAAAAAAAAATAAATATTGCCCTGTTCTGGACAAACAAAAAAAAAAAAAAAAAAAAAAAAAATGTATCTTCCTCCCACAGCGGTAATATGTGACAAGGTCGGAATGTGGGATTAAAAAGCCAACGCCCTAGAAGATGAGCACTTTGGCCTACAAAAGATGCCTTGGCAGCCCCGTCGGCATTCCCCGGTAGGGGCGCCTCAGACGATTAGCAATAAACTAACCCCTTCTTAAAGGGTGGGAAGGCAAAGCCTGGGAGGGTGGACCTCCTAGAACTGCACAGGACAATACTCTCAGACCGGCGTAATCAAGGCCCAAAGGCCAAGACAATACCGGTCTACAGGGTGTAGCATCCATCGGAACAGATACTACACTTTGATCGCTTTAGCAGTTTAATCAAATAAACTTATAAATCTAATATATAAAGTAGAGACGATTTTTCCCCTGTACCTTCTCGGAGTATAGGAAAATAACCACATGCATCACAGGCTACTAAACTCACCACTATACTACACTTATTCACTCGAGCGTGTTTTAGTAAATTTGTTATTATTTTTTCCTACCTAATACTAAATATTACATTTGGCCCACCATCCACGTCTCTCCGAAACACCAACTCCATATAGGTGGTAGCAAAAACTTTTCTCCCTAACAATTCTGTACTGTCACTCTACTCATTGACACCGGGAACTAATAAACACAGTTTACTTTTCACAAAACACCGGTTCTTATTTATTATTTGCCTGGTATTAATTTAACATGCATGTCAATAATCAAGCTTAGGTTAATTGGCCTATTTTTACATGTATTTTTAACCCGGAAGCGTGGCGCGGTCTGTAAGAAATCAGGTTTCATTATCGCCAGTTTTAGCGTTCGATCCCATTCTACTCTACCACTTTTTTTCTTTTTTTTTAAATTTAAAACATTCGCCAACACGGTAGACGGGGGGAGAAAAACAATATTTTGTTTCTTTCTTTTATTCGACGTCATGCAATAGGTAGTACTTTCTCCCGGGCAACGCCGGGCGACGGGTTCCGCTAGTTTATAATAAAATTTGACTTTTAGCAAAAATTACTGACAGTATTGGATATTAAGAGATATAACACGAAAAGCTGTTGTGTATAATTAATTATAATTGTTTTTGTTTTTTTTTGTTTAATGGCAAAACAACCCTTTTTATGTTATTTAATTCTGATGCACAATATTTTAAATACAATATACAAATTGTATACGATTAACTGAACATAAGTTGCTGTTTTTACTCATAGTTGGAGGAGGAAATTGCGTTTTTTTTACCAACAGTGAAAGTGTGAAAGACTACAATAAATCTGATTGGATTTCATCTGGAGTTGAAATCCAAAGTTTGTACGATATATCAACCCTTTTGGGGTTATTTAATGCTGAAACAATACCCATTGAAAACAATACAATGTGAAGATTCATTAAATTTCTATATTAGCTGGGGATTATGGGTGTCTAATTTTGACAATCGGATTTGCATTCAACTGGATTTAAATTTGGCCTGGTCGATTCCAGAGTCTGGGTTGTCATCCATTATATTGCTTATGTCCCCTCCCACTTATTTATAAGATTAAAATATCGGTAATTTTAAATCAACAGGATTGAGAATTTGAAAGTTTTACTTCTATGCATCGAGGCTCAAGTCGCATGCATATCAATTCGTTTTTGAACAGCAAAAAGTGTGTGTGTGTGTGTGGGGGGGGGGGAGACATTGCCGTGGATCCGGGTAGCGAGTCACCGTAACAAAATGTATCTTAAAAAACTTGTTCTCCCTCCAACCACCAAAAACAGAGGCACCAGGTGTTACAAAAGATTTAATGATATTTCAGCCAATAAATAACAGATTTATGAAATGTGAGCAAATTGTCTATTTTAATAAAATTCGTAATCAAAGATTTGTAACTAAATAAAAAAAAATTAAAAAAATTTTAAAAAACAGAAGTGGGAAAAAAATAGAGGGAAACAAAAAAAAAAGGAGAAAAAAAAAAGGGAAAAAAGGGGGAAAAAAAAAAAAAAAGATAAAGAAAAAAGAAAAACGCAAAAAACAAAACAAACGAAAAGAGGGGAAAAGACAAGGGAAAGAAACGAGGGGGGAAAAAAAAAAATGGAAAAAAACCTTCCTGCCCGTCCCTGCTCTCTAAAGGAGATGATGCCTGGGAAGATCTCATGATAACAGAAAATACAACACTACCCCCCCCCCCCCCCGCCTCGAATTGAACATTAAAAAGATAGTAATAGTATAGTTTGGGCTTCAGGCAAATACAAAATCTTCATTATTAATAGATGATAGAATCTAAATTATATATACCAATTGAACGTACGACAATTCAGTATATTTTACAAAAATATATAATCTCACTACACTAAATCCTGGCTTCCATTCCTTTGTGGCAGTTGGGCTTCCATATCAAAATTTGGTGAAAGGTGGGTTAAGAGTTGTGCACCCGTGTTCATGGACAAGGGTCAGATTTTGAATGGTATTTGTATGTTGCTTAGGCATCAGAATTTTGGACGTCCAAAATGAACACCACATTTGATCCTTGTTGACTCATGTAAAAGCCAAGCCAAGGTCGATCTAAGGCGATTTTTTCATTCGGTGCCACACCGAGATGTAGGGGAGAGTGCCACTCCTGTCCTTGGATGGCTAGATTCATCCTTGCTCCTCACCTTATAATGCTGAGTGTTTAACCAAGGGGGCATCAAGTACCATCTTTTGGAGCCTTTGGTATGACGCGACCAAGGATTGAACCCTGGACTTCCAGCACATATGACCAAGATAAATGTTATATTTTTCAAACAAATCAATCAATCATTGAAAAAAAATAAATAAATAAAAAATACTGCCTATTTTTGGGCAAGCAAGAAAAAATACAAATCGTTCGAGGAAGGAAATTTTTTTTTTTTTAAATGTCAAGACGACAGGCAACAGCTAAAGTAAGCAAACCTCTATTCTAGCTTGTTCTATGCTTGATGTGATGGTTAAGGCGAAACTGTTTCTGCGCTCACTCACCAATATGAAACGCACGGTATAGTAGACAACAGAATTTGTCCCATTCCAGCTCAAAATTATGTGTGACTCCAGAAGAAAGGCAATTAATAATTATTAATTGCCTTTCCTATAATCAATTGGAACGCGAGTGAAGGAAAGATGAGCACTCTTAGGGAATTGATTGCTGCCATTTAATGGGACAAAAAAGAAAAAAAAAAACCTCACTTCAGAAATTTTTTACTTAATGTTAATAAAGAAACAATGCTTAATTGTTTACATTTTGATGGTGATAATAGAAGAGATGCCATAGAGAGAGTTATACCAATGAGAGATGAACAAAATCCAGCTCTCCAAACCCAGAGCCCAAATCCAATGAATTCAGTTTCCTTAGATCCATCGATAAAAATTCAATATGACGTTTGTACAACTTGTGCAGCTAGAGCGCAAATTTTCTCTAAATACACCTCAATAAGGCGAACAAAGTGATGCAGATGTGAATGGTTGGCACGGTGCAGTCCATGAAGAGCATGTGATGTACTCTGCCCAGTTTTATCCAATGTTCTAATCCAGTGGTTCTCAACCATTTCTTTTACCCATGGGTCTCTTTTCCTCTTAATTTATTTTGGTGGACCCCCATAGCTTATTCTATTTTTCATTAATGAAGAAAAAAAAAAACAATAAACTAAAAGGACGGTTTATTTTAAAGTAAGACTGAACCTATAGTAGTGTTACATCGACTATGGGAGTCCATGTGGACCCCGGTTGAAACCCATTGCTCTAACCTAATGTAGATAATTCAAACTTCATAAAGCAAACAGGAAAGCCGTTTAGTGCTTAGGGGTTGTAACTAAATCACTCTAATATATAAGGACCACTTTCATTCCCGAGTAACACCAGGTGTCCTTGCTTGTGTTTTTATAAAGGCATAGAACCAAATAGAAAAAGTACAAGTGGCTATCCCTAAATACACTTTTTCTTACAATTACAAAAACACAACAGCCAATTTTTAAAGATGTCCCCAAAAATCAAGAAATTCAATAAAATCAAGAAATTATCCGATTCAAATGGAATGTACAGCATTTACTCAATCACAAATTAATCTTATTTCTTTGGTTGTTTGTTTATCTCAAAATCTCGTCGCCATTTGAAGTGATCGTGTCAGGTTATTAAATGATGCTTGAGTGGGTGTCATTTTAAATATGAGTTAAAATATGAGAAAGAATTTAATTGAGAAAATTCAAGAAAAAAGTCAATTAACTATTTATTTACTTTTTACAGTTGAAAGAAGAGAATTTACTAATTAATTGGACGATTATCGTTTTTAGATATCAAGCCATAGTAGAGAGCCGTGCGATGCAGATATATTTCCTTGAAGATATCAAGCCAAAGTAGCATCGGTATATCTACCAAGCTGTATGTCACCCTTTAATAGATTGTGAAGTGACCGTGTCGGTTATGGACGTTAACCAAGTAGGTGTGAATTTGAATATGTGAGTTAACAAACAAAAATATGAGAAAGAATTTGAATGAGGAAACTTAATATATCTTTCAATAAAGTAGAACTAACATATTTGTTTATAGATTTGAATGTTGCTTATTGCTTGGTATATGTTTGTTTCTCTCTGTAATCTTTGACAAGAAACATTTATGCTTGAAATGGACCAAGGAAAAGAACTGGTTAATTTTCTGCCGTGTGCCAACTTTGAATAAATCAAGTTTCGAAATGCATTTAAAATTGCTTACGCGAATTTTCCTTTCTGAAACTTGATTTAAATGCATTTTGATTCATTAATAATTATATATATACATATATATACACACAATAATCAATTATTTTCTTTTTACAATTGTAAGAGGATTTACTAATTAATCTTAATAGTTATTGTGGTAGCTAAAACGATAACATAGAATGTGTCTGTTGGAAGCCAAGGGACGTTACTCTCCAAATTTGCAAGGGAATAACTGACAAGTTATCTCCCTTTAATATGTCTATTTTATTTTCTTAGGTAGAAATGATTTCTACCTAACAATTTCGATTCAATTTTTTTTTAAAAACCCCGACTAAAAGACACGATTTGCTATAGATAATTTTTCTTTAAAAAATTTTTTTTTTTTATCTTCCTCCCACAGCTGTAAGATGTGACACAAGGTCTGGAAAGTGGGATTTACTTGCAATAATGTGTTCGCCATTAAACAGCAAAGAAGAGTTCCGAAATATTATCCATCTAAAAACAAAAATGAAGGCTAATTGCATTGGTAAAAAAAAATCTCTAATAAATTTATTTCGGAGAAACTTGATGTTTACATCTATACATATAAAGAGAAGTCAGTTGGATTTTCAAAGTCAGATGAAACATTTATTACATTTCGGCTAGCCTGTTTTTTTGTTTCGTTTTATTAGCCCCCTCCATCCAACCACACGCAACGTTATTGGCACAAATATATTTTATCTCGCTTCAGTTTTTTTTTCTGAAAAAAAAAAATTATTCTGACTAAGAAAGCTGTTATGGCGCAAACAAACTTTTGGAGCAGCATGTCGGTCAGCACGAAACAAAACTAATATTTAAATTATCCTTTTAAAATAATATTTAAATTATCCTTTTAAAATAATATTTAAATTATCCTTTTAAAATAATATTTACATTATCCTTTTAAAATAATATTTACATTATCCTTTTAAAATAATATTTAAATTATCCTTTTAAAATAATATTTAAATTATCTTTTTAAAATAATATTTAAATTATCTTTTTAAAATAATATTTAAATTATCTTTTTAAAATAATATTTAAATTATCTTTTTAAAATAATATTTAAATTATCTTTTTAAAATAATATTTAAATTATCTTTTTAAAATAATATTTACAAAATTAATTCAAAATTTTCCATAATTGGCTAAATAAAAATTTTAAACAATTACTTTACAAATGATGCTTTACCCCCTCATACAGTAATACTCGTTTTGTGTATCTGCTTCAGCTTATTTTTACAAATGGCTGCCTAGATTAGGGTATTTTAGAGTTCATTCATAAACCTGATCAATTTAAAAAAAATTTTTTTTTTTTTTGTAATTACTTTTTATAATACCAGTTTTATATAAAAAAAATTTTTTTTTTGTTCGTATTATTTCGTAATACAACTTAAAGAAAAGAAAACAACCTTATAACCAGAGTTCTTCATGTACAGATATTAATAATAAAAGATATCCTGCTCTGTTAATAAGTACATTGAGCTCTTTTACTCGGATTCCCATCGAAACCATTCAATTACACACCCACACACACCCACTGGGAGGATGATATAATGAATAACATAAGTATACTATACTGTTCCCTCAAAAGCGACAGTAATGAATGTATCCTGATAAATAAACAGATATTACACTACCTCAGAAATATATACTAGCAAATATATGCTCTCCCCAGACGCGTAGTTTTTCTAACCTGAGAGGATAGTATCATGCCGAAATAACACTACCAGCCTCTCACACGAAAAGAGGTGTTAATGCCTGGTACAAATCATCCGGAAACAATAAGACTCTATCCAAAAGTAATGAAGTCCCCGCCACCACGTGTTCCTCTGTTGAGTGAATAAATAGAGAACACATAAACCAGAGTAATGAAATAGATAGTGAGTAGCCAGTCTTGTCTCGGAGGCATGAACTGAACAGGGGATAAGAAGGGCGGGTGAACGCTTGAGTAAGTCGTTAAATAGAATCAGAGCTCGGGATAGATGAAAAAAAAAATGAAAAAAAAAAAAAATGGCGAACTTACTGCAGAAAAAGAAACAATTTCGTACCTGATTGACCGACTTGTAATAATTATTTATTTTTTATTGACCTCGAACTTATAAGAAATAACTGGGTGAAACAACAAAGGACAGTCAATGGAAATATATATTTTAATGCAGGAATATTTAGATTGATTAAAAATACAAATAGATAAAAGGATGATACATACATGTTACCACATGGATATAACGAGACCATAGTTCCATGTGAGGGAGAAAATATATATATATATATATATATATATATATATTCCTCTCGTCCAATCTTGACTTCTATTCGAAAAGATGTCCTTCCCCCACATCATAATAATTCCATTATTTATTTAAATGTAGTTGCAGTATGCACTACGTCGAGATGACGTCACAGAGATTGGACATCCGGGTCAAACAACACGTGCCCACAAAAATTCGCAATGCAAATTATTTACCAACTGACGTTTTGAATACTACTTACGGTTCGTCGATAGGTCAACATCTCATAAATAACTGCACCTGTGCCTCTAAATTCAGTGTTGACTTATTCTCCATTCTTAGTAAGTCGCACTCCCCTTATCATCTCAAGATCCTAGAAACAGTTTATATTAAGTCCTTGAGACCTTCTCTTTGCAAACAAAGAGAAAATCTCATCGGGCTTAATGTTGTTTCTATTTGATTGAACTTTTTTTTTTCTTTTTTTTTAAATTTTTTTTTACCCCTTTCCCTCGCTATAATTCTCATAGCATCTTTTTATATTTCTTATACATTACCTCGATATTTGGCTCTGTTGAGCGAGGTACGAAACCGGTCAGCTGTCCTTTCATCTTTTTAATTTCTTAAATTCATTATGAATAATAAATATTGTCTCTTCAATGCCATTTTAAAGTTTTGTACGACAAAAAAAATATTTAAATATATATATATATATATATATATATATAATATATATATATATATATATATATAAGTTTTGAGGTTGAAATAGACTAGATATACATTCGGGTTGTACACATAACTTATTTCAACCATGGCTTGGTCTTTCCAACCGCAATTAAAACTGTTTGGAAGCAACGCTTTTATACACATAACATTCATTTTCTAATCCGAATATCACCAATAAAACCGAATTAGCCAAGCATGTGTGGTTTCTAAAGAATATGGGATTAAAACCAATTATTGAGTCTATACTATGTAATTCAAGCACTCCGATGGGATTCAGACATAGATGCAATCTATGTCTGGAAGAAAAAATTAGAATCTTAAAACACGCAGACAACAATATTTTAAACAAAAGGGATGAATTGATGGCTAAATGCAGACACCGACATAAATTTAAAATAACTAACCTGTGATTTTTAGGGGTTTTTTTTTCTAGAATATCAGATTTCAACTAAACCAACTTCAGCAAATAAAGCAATTATATATATATATATATCTATATATATATATATCTATTTATATATATATATGGACAAAAGAAGCTGTCGTGATCATTATTCTGATAATACATTCTCCATTGCGCACAGAGCACGACACCGCTTCTATCTGGACATATTGGAAGCCATCATCATAAATTCACGACGTCCTCTCTGTAGACAAAGACAATTAAAGCATTCTTTACAGATATTTGGCGATTCGTGGTCGTCCGCAGATTGATTTAAAATTGTTCCATTTTACTTGCGTTTTTTTTATTTATATATACAATTTCGCACGTATATCACCTATAGCCACTGCTTGCAACTGGATTTTACACCAATTCATTGTTTTCGTGTATTTTACTTATTCTACCGACGATTCCCCTGACGAGAGTCGGTTGAAAGGCGCCTTGGAAACTTTTTAAATTGCTAGTGTGTGAACTTTAGTTTTTATTTGTGAATTTCGACATCATACATAACGGTTTTTTATTTATTTATTTAGTTATTTATTTTATTTTTCATTTTATATAGTATGTTCCCCATGCAATTCATATATATATATATATATATATATATAATTAAAAAGAACATGGCATTGTGCACCCCATCATAGCTCAGGACTAATGCAAAGAAAAACGAAAAAGAAAATGGAAATTTTAGTATGAATGCACAAATCTTTGTTCAATCTGTTTAACTTCGGGTTGGGAGGTGACAATTTTGTTTAATACATACACATATGATTATGGAATTAATCCAATGTAACAGGGGGAAAAAAAAGGAAGTGTGAAAATTGTTTATAGGTTAATCGACATTTTGTCTTTATTCCAAGTTATCTTGAAAAGGTTTTGGAATAAAATGAACCAATAAAACTGATAAACATGAACCCTTTTTTGGTTTTCCTATTTTCATATATATATATATATATATATATATATATATATATAACTTTTGGTTTTAAATCTATATTTTACTCAGGCGTTATCAAAAGAAATTGAGTGACATTTCTCTTGTAGGTAACATAGATCTGTTAGGGTTGTCATCAATGCCGGTGCTAGAAGCATATGACTCCCCCCCCTACCACCACCCCACTAAAAGACTACTCTTTGTAAACAATACAATGTGTTTTTGTTCCGTCACTAAAAAGTGTTATCTAATTTTTTGTCCGCCAGTCACAATTTTTTTTTTAACATTGCGGAATTTTCCGAATTTCGAAATAGATCTTTTAGAAATGGAAAATATTGCGCCAATAGTAAATAATTCAACAAATAAAGCGGATGCCATGGCCGGAAATCGAAACGAAAACTTGAGATCTTCAGTCAGACATTCTACCAACCGAGCTATTTGCACTTTCTTATAAATAGAGCTTAAAACATTACTATAACAAAATAATTATAGCTTTGGCATAACGTCGTAGATTTATGATTTACGTCATGTTTCAAAACATGAATTTAAACATAAGTGATAATAAAAATAAATAAATGGGTAAATTTTAACTTAAATTATTTTGATAGTCCAAAACAATTTATTTAGCTTAAAATATGTATATATATTTTTATTTTTTATTTTATTTTGTAAGTATATAATTCTAGACAAGTAAATAGGAACACCTCCTCGCAGGCAGCGAGAGAGAAGGGGGTGACGCAATAGCCTAGCAAAAATATGCAACCAGAGAGCATATTTTTGCTAGTTTTAATAAATTACATATTTTATAAGGAATACAAGTTTTCAGATTTTACATAGCAATTTTCAAAAGAGTGGAAGTTTGACAGAATTTAAGTTTGGGCCACATTAACACATACAGTTTAGGAAGAACAGTGTTATCTCCCTTTGGACCAAATTAATTTTTGGTCTAGAGTTGTTTATTTACCTCCTTTCTCGGAGGTAAATGCCAAAAGGGTTTAGGGTCCCATATTGTAATAGACCTTGTAAGAATTCTTGTGAACACTGAAGCTTACTGAGAAAGAGGGAGGGTTAGGGTTACCAAAATAAATTGGAAATTGGCCAAATGGTTAGCCAAGATCATCGCACTCTTCTTGAAGGCATACTCTGAACACTACATTTCTGACTCTTTTCGGTTAGCTGAATTTACTCATGAACTTGGTGGCCTTCGGATACTGAACATCCGTTCTTTCGATACATCCAGTTTATTTACCAATGTGCTCTTGATGAAACTATCGGGATTTGTGCCGATAGCTAGGAAACGAAGACTAAGCCGCCATTTCTGGAGAATATATTTGTTGAACTCATGGATTTGGCTACCAAGTCAGTTGAGTTTAGTTTCGACGAGAACATGTATCACCAAATTGATGGGGTAGCAATGGGCAGTCCTTCGTGTCTAGTATTGGCTAATATTTTTGTCGGATTTCAGGAACAGCTTTTGTTTCAGCAGTTGTCGAAACCACTATGTCATTTCCGCTATGTGGACGGTACATTTGCCATATTTAAATCCCACATAGAAGCTAATGATTTTCTTTAGCAGTTAAATCTACTTCACCCTGCACTGAAGTTTACAATGGCATTGAAGGTTACTAACTCGTTAGCATTCTTCGACGTTTTGGTCGAAAGAACCCATGAATGCTTTTTCACCAGCATATACAGAAAGCCCACATTTACAGACCAGTACATAAGCTGGGATTCATTCTCCGCCGAAATCAGAAAAATCAATCCGATAAAAACAGCGCATCGGGCGTTGTTGGTCTGCTCGAGTTCTAAAATAGATGCAGAAAAACTTCAAAGAATAACGGAAATTCTCTCTTCCGATGGTTATCCGTTTTATACATCGTTGAAAGATGTATTAAAGACAAAATCATTTTAAAGGGGTAAATATTTTGGCCCCCTACAAATGCTTCATTTATGTGAAATTGACATGGATTGGTTCCACAAGTCAAGAATTATCACATGAAATCGCTTCAGCCATGTCTTGCTGTTATTTTGTGATTAATGTGCGAACAGTGTTTAGGACTCAAAGTGCTTTCCCTCTTTTCGTAAGGATGTGATCCCCCACCATTCAATACAATCTTGCAAGGCTGACTACGTTTTTAGGTTTAGGGCAGGGTTAGGAATTGGGGGCAGGGTTAGGAATTGGGGGCAGGGTTAGGAATTGGGGGCAGGGTTAGGAATTGGGGGCAGGGCCGGCTCGTTTGCAGCCGTGAAAGAAGAAGGGATAGAGGAAGTGGAAGGAAGCATTTCAACAGAGTTCAGCTATCTGCGACAATATGGAGGCGAAGGGGTGTTTTTGAAGTTTCAACAACCAGTGATACCATGTAAAAAATTCATGTTGGAAGCGCGTTTCTATCAGTTTGCAAGTTCAGCATTTCATTCAGTTTGACTGCTTAGATGTCTGCTTATTCGTCTCACTTCGGGCCTATCGTGGAATTATAGTAAATAACCAGAAAGCACCGACGCCAAGGGACTTTTAGCGTGGGTCCTACTGTGGGAAAAAAAAAAATCAATTTCGCAGATAAGCCAATGCCGCGATCTCCACAGCAAAGCAAATCATTTCGTGAAGTGAAAAAGCGCTTCCGTTTCAAAGAGGAGAAAATCATCTATGAAAATAACCTTTTTGAGAAGTGTTCCGGAAGTGATTTGAATTTTCACTGTAATATTACCCATTATAAATATATGCTCTTACAAAGAAAGTTGATTTCTTCTGAATCAAAAAAAACAAACTTTAATACTAATAATTAGGTGTGGACCAAGGCCGATAAATAAACTCCAGATTATCATAAAATACTTTGACAAGATAACTAACTCGTAAGACATTGAAAAGACCAACACAATCAAATCGTTCCACAAAACCAAAAATATAATTGACTTCTACCTCAGGATCTCCTTATTAATAGCATTAATTTGCTAGAAACTAAATAGGGATTATGGATGAACAGTTAGATATACTATTTACCAAGGATTCTATATGAACAACAAATAGCTTCGATGTTGTGATGGGTTATTTGACTCTGTAACTAGATAGTTTTATCCTTCACACTTTAAGTAGAATAGTGAACTGACCAGGTGGATTTATACAGAGATGATGGCCTGATCATCATTCCAGTCAGTAACGGTTCATCAATTTCGAGCATTTAGAAAGTTACAGGGGATTTTACATAGCACGGTTTTAAAATAGAGATTAACACTAGTTGCAAAGTAAATTTCCTGCACATTTCACTGAATCTCAACGACGCATTTAAACCTATTCACAAGGAGAATCACACTCTTCTATCTTTAGGTGGTCTCATGTGGTTAGCAAAGTATGACTTACCCCAGCCAGGAATGGATTCATAAAGAAACAGAACCTGAGTGAAATGGCTAGTTATAGCAAAGACCTCCCATTACTTCCTGATCTCTCTGGCAGAAGAGCTCACTGCTCATTTGCATGAGTGCAATGTCACTGGCAATAAAAGGGGAAAGTTTTGAAGGAAGTGGGGACTATGAGTTGGTGATTTGAGTTGGTGACTACGTTGGTGTGTGCGCTGGATGGAAGACTGTTCGGAGAGATATCATTTGGCAGAGCAAAACCGTGGTAACATTTTGTTGCGATAAGGAGTACGGACACGAGGAAATCAGGAGAAAGAAAAATATTATCACATCTCATTAATCTGATATACTTTGCAAGAAACTATGTAGGGATTACGGATGGACATCATTCTTAAATGCTGGAGCTCCATACTATTTAACAAGGATTTTACGTGGATAAAAAAAAGTTTATGACATAGCAAAAAAAAAAAAAAAAAAAAAAAAAAGGATTCCGATGTTTCGATTCTTGACCTCCATAGGCCTACTACTTGCAAGTGCATAAATCTCTGCGGTCATACAAAACTGATACCAAAGGGAGGAAGAAAAAGTACAGCTTGACCCCTCCCCATGTCGGATACAACATGGCGCCATCCATTGATAGCTTTGTGACTACTGTGTTGTCAAAGGAGAATACTGTCCATGTTGAAGTTATCAATTCTGTCAGACTGCTAACTAAACCACTTTTGTGCAGGGATCAGATATCCCTTGTTCCATATTTGTACAGGGATCAGATATCCCTTGTTCTATATAGCTGGGAATTAGAGTTATCTGCTCTTATTTCTGTAGCTTTGGGCTAGTCTCTCTAATGTAAATAAAATGATCGTCTCATGTGTGTGCCATGGTAAAACATGTCCGTCTATTGAATTTGTCCTCCAGTCTGGAATATCAAGTCCACATAAAACCAGGTATGTTTTGATTTGATCGATCCTGTTGATAATTGTCCCAACAAACGTCTGCATAAATGTATGTTTACATCAACAAGAATAGTGTCAACAAAAACGAAGCAATGTCTTAAATTTGGGTTAGGAAGCAAGGGTTAGGTGGTGTGTCTCTGATTCCAAGCTCTACGTTTGGGTTAGGGTTAGGTGGTGTGTATGATTCCAAGCTCTACGTTTGGGTTAGGGTTAGGTGGTGTGTATGATTCCAAGCTCTACGTTTGGGTTAGGGTTAGGTGGTGTGTATGATTCCAAGCTCTACGTTTGGGTTAGGGTTAGGTGGTGTGTATGATTCCAAGCTCTACGTTTGGGTTAGGGTTAGGTGGTGTGTATGATTCCAAGCTCTACGTTTGGGTTAGGGTTAGGTGGTGTCTATGATTCCGAGTTCTACGTTTGGGTAAGGGTTAGGTGGTGTGTATGATTCCAAGCTCTACGTTTGGGTTAGGGTTAGGTGGTGTGTATGATTCCAAGCTCTACATTTGGGTTAGGGTTAGGTGGTGTGTATGATTCCAAGCTCTACGTTTGGGTTAGGGTTAGGTGGTGTGTATGATTCCAAGCTCTACGTTTGGGTTAGGGTTAGGTGGTGTGTATGATTCCAAGCTCTACGTTTGGGTTAGGGTTAGGTGGTGTGTATGATTCCAAGCTCTACGTTTGGGTTAGGGTTAGGTGGTGTCTATGATTCCGAGTTCTACGTTTGGGTAAGGGTTAGGTGGTGTGTATGATTCCAAGCTCTACGTTTGGGTTAGGGTTAGGTGGTGTGTATGATTCCAAGCTCTACGTTTGGGTTAGGGTTAGGTGGTGTGTATGATTCCAAGCTCTACGTTTGGGTTAGGGTTAGGTGGTGTGTATGATTCCAAGCTCTACGTTTGGGTTAGGGTTAGGTGGTGTGTATGATTCCAAGCTCTACGTTTGGGTTAGGGTTAGGTGGTGTGTATGATTCCAAGCTCTACGTTTGGGTTAGGGTTAGGTGGTGTGTATGATTCCAAGCTCTACGTTTGGGTTAGGGTTAGGTGGTGTGTATGATTCCAAGCTCTACGTTTGGGTTAGGGTTAGGTGGTGTGTATGATTCCAAGCTCTACGTTTGGGTTAGGGTTAGGTGGTGTCTATGATTCCGAGTTCTACGTTTGGGTAAGGGTTAGGTGGTGTGTATGATTCCAAGCTCTACGTTTGGGTTAGGGTTTGGTGGTGTGTATGATTCCGAGTTCTACGTTTGGGTTAGGGTTAGGTGGTGTGTATGATTCCAAGCTCTACGTTTGGGTTAGGGTTTGGTGGTGTGTATGATTCCGAGTTCTACGTTTGGGTTAGGGTTAGGTGGTGTGTATGATTCCAAGCTCTACGTTTGGGTTAATACAAGCTTTTAACCACAAGTGCTGGAGATGGAATGCAGCTGCAAGTTGACTGTGCGAAAAACAAGGATGTGCAGCACATGAATTTGGCAGAACTCGATGTCGTGTTGAAAGATGTTAACATGGCATGGATGTGGGGAAACGATAGGGTTTCACTGCTTTACCAACTTCTTGCATACATCCTTTCCAATGTTTGTACAAAATGCCATTAATGACGGATCCTTAACCTATAAATGTTCCGTAAGATTCTAGTTTGGAAATTATAAACACTATTCATTTTTTTGCAACCAACAGTAAAATTCGGATTAATAGCAGAAGTATCTACCGAGTCGAACCTCCAGAAAACTTTTAGATTCATTGAGGCAAAGAAGAGGTTCTTGTATCAGGATTATTGAGAGATGGCGGTGGCTAATGACAACTTGGGCGTGCCAAGTTCAAATCCAGTTCGTTCCACAGAAACACTTTCATTTGAGATGTTGGCAACCTTTACATGGTCCCTCTTGTAAGTACCAGATTTCTTTCTAGAATGAGAAAGAAAGAAAGCTAGAAAGATATCAGGAAAACCAATGTCAACAATAGAATCATCTGATTCATAAGATATGAATCAATGAATCAGGATTATTTGTTAAGCCTAAAAGAAACGTGTCCAAACTGAACCTGGAGCGACAGTCCGCTATTTCTGAGGGAGGGTAAAATAAAAAATTTTAAATAAAATTTTTTAAAAATCAAAAAAAAAAAAAAAAAAAAAAAATCAAGGTTGCCAACGAAACTATTTTGGGCCTGGGTTTCTCTATATTACATAAAGCCTTTTTTATGGGTAAAAACATTACTTACATATCTACAGAAATAGATCTGATTCTTTTAGTGAGAAAATCAATCTTTGAATTTGATAGTAAATATTTGACTAGATAACACCTGATAATTTAAAATAGGTTAATACCTTTTATTTGTCTAAAGCTCTGTCGAGGCTTGTTATATTAAGCGAAATATTAGATAAAAAGTCAAGAAAAAAGTTTTTATTTTTTATTTTGATTTTAATAAAAAATATCTGCATTTAACACATGGTTTCTTATGAAGGCATTTTTCCTCTATCTTTATGTTAAAATTCAAAAGATGCTTAAAAAATGAAATTTCCCAAATATATATATATTCATGTACAGTTGAAATCAAATTACAGTTTTAAATCAATTTTAATCTTAACAGCTTAATATTTTAAATAGATAATACTAATAAAATAATCTAATACCTTTTCATCAAAATTTGTTCAGTTTAAAAAAACTTGATTTGTTCAAACACCAGATTCTTTTTCATTTGGTAAATTCACACTTACCTCCCCTTGATTATAATTTAATTTTCCAACACGTGAAATAGAATTTCAAACGATTATTTCCTATGTTTTTATAAGGAATCTATTTTGAAAACTGAACTGCAGTTTGGCTCTGAGGAAATCATTTTGATGAATGATCCGTTGTTTTTTGGACTGTCCTAAGAAATAAAAAGATGAGCTGGAATCTTGTATTGGGTTCAAAATAAAATCTCAGAAAATAAAAACTTGGTTTAGGAATGTTTCTTTTTAGAATTAGCTAAAAAAACAAAAAAAACAATCGTTAGAGATGCTGGAGCCTTCACACTTGCATGTCAGGGTTCGCTTCCTGTAAAATTTGTGGTTCAAGGAAAACAACCAAAGCCCTTATGCAAAAAGATGCGGCTTTATTTCGGCAAGACAGTGGAAATACTGTGGCAACATTGTCCACTCAGGAAAACATGGTATTGCAGTACATCCCTTTTATGAAAAAGCATAATACAAGAAGACTGGCATCAGTTTCCACGTCGCCCCAAAAGACCTTTTTTTCCCCCTACAATGAAAGCCTTTACTTCCTGATTGGCCACACTTTAGACAAAATAGATGCCATAGCAGAACCAGCAACCCATCCAGCCATAGCAGATTATGGGGACAAAGAGACTAGCAGAATACCTAACCTCAATTGCACATTGATACAAAGAATTTTTCTCCAAACACTCATTTACCAAACCAGAAATCTCAGACTCCATAGAGGAACGCCACCGATTCAATATGGACAGGAGCTTGGCACTCTCGGATTCGAGATTTCCACTGACTAAATCTTACAGATAAAGTATACCATGTTGTTTGCACTCAACCTACAAAGGCATGATTGGCATTAAAACAATAGAAAGATGTAACCTGTGCATGGAAGAAAAGTACCAAATTCTAACCTATAAAAAAGAAAACTATTGAATGTTAAAATAGAACAAATCCTTCCGATCTCAGCAAATGCTCGATTAAGCCTTTCATTTCACTTCCGGCAAAGAACTGGTCCCTAAAAATATTTGCCCACTAAACAGGCAATGATACAAGACCACTATCTTTAAAAGACGGAAAGAAAATGTACTTTAATTTAGAGTGGACGAAAGATGTAACCTGTGCATGGAAGAAAAGTACCAAATTCTAACCTATAAAAAACAAAACAATTACTGATGGCAGATTATAAGTACAGAAACAAATTCTTCCAATTTCATTGAGCACCAGATTAATCCTTCATTAGGCAAATGACTAGTTTCTAAAAATACTTGTAGCTATGGAATAGCTTCAATAGCGTTTAAAACTGCAGTAACACCGAGTATTTTCTGGTTAACTTTATTATATTCAACTTTGAAAGCACTTTTTAGTTGAGCTCCGACGTCGTACAGGTTATTTGTATTATCATTTATATATATATATATATACATTATATATATATATATATATAAGTGTAAAGTCGAACAGAATGAAAGCGACCACGTGTTTGCGCGTGTTGTCTTACCTGCTGGGATGATCGCGGGGAGGGCGGAAATTAAATTAATGGCGGCTGTGGTTTTTTGTACGATTATTGAGCGATGACGTCAGGCCTCACGTGACTGTTTTTCTGACCACCGATTGGCTGATGATGAACACTTGGACAATAAAAGGAGTATGTTCAGAAGATCAAGTGAGTGTCTATCAACTGCATCAGTGTGATTAGACGTCCGACGTGCGTGTGTTAATCAACTGCCGTAGTTGCGAAACGAATACAATAAGTTAAATTCCATTCATGGGGCTCTAAAGTTTACTATGGAAAGTGAGAAGGATAATTGTCTTCCTTCTTTGATGTCTTGTTGAACGTTCAAGAGGCAGTTTTCTTACGACCCATCTACAGGAAGCCTATTTTTACTGGTCTGTATGTAAACTGGTCTTCTTTTGTACCGAAATCTAGAAAGGTAGGCTTAATTCACACTTTTGTATATAGAGCCCTTACAATCTGTTCCCCTAGTAGATTCGATTCGAAACTGAAATAGATTAGGGAAATATTCATTAATAATGATTACCCTGAGGACCTTATAAATGACTGTATTAACAAAAAGGTTGTTGACTTGAAATCCCCCCAAATATTTGGCCCTTCAAAATGCCCCATTTATTTGAAACTACCTTGGATTGGGTGGAAATAATAAAATTATTGGAATTGCTTCTACCGTTTCCTTACTGTTGTGGTGGCAACCACTCATTTGCATATACGAATAACGTTACACTATAAATGGCAAGCCTAGGTTGGCCTTAGTGTGTGTTACCTAAATGCCACCGGAAGTGACGCCGAAGAGCGTACATGTCCTCCCACCAAGACTCTCTGACTCGACACCTTCATTTGTACATACTGTAACTATACCTTTTCTTTAATACACTTATTATTGCATTCTCCTTGTTGTTTGCGTCTTCATTGTATTCCTCACTAATTATTGTTCAACCTTGCAACCACAACACTTACATTTAGTGTATTCTACAAGATCTGTTTTTTTTCCCTTCCTTTCGCACGGATACCTATACCCGTTTTTTACCAATTTAAATGCAAGTGTGATGCTGGCTAACCCCAACCTTCCTTGCATTTGCAGACACGCATAAGCCAGCACGTTCCATCTAAAATTCAATAAGGGAAGGGTAGGAATCCTGTGTCACCCTTCTCTGCGACTTTGAACTCTGCTATTGGCCAGAATTTCATTTAAAATCCATGTTGTGATTTGACCGCAGAGATTTAATGGCAAGAAAATGTTCATTTTGCCAATTGAAATTAGAGCGGTCAATGGGAGTACCTGCATAAGCGTAGGCAAGATCATTAAGTCTTGCCTTCAACGCTAAGGGCTGGTCGACTGAAGACGAGGACAATTTCGAAATTTGTGAAAATAAAACTTCAAATTCCGAAAAGATGTCCTCATGTTTGATGGATACGGGTGGAATACAGAATTCCAAGCCAAATTGCTCAGTGTCCGTCAATTGGTATGTTGAAAGATTGAGGATATTTTTTAAGTTGGTCGCAGAATGACCAAATCTCTTCAGAATAAGAAACCAAAGTTTTTTATGGTGGTTGGCATTAGACAAAGTAGAGCCATGTTGGTCAAGTGAAGAAATATATTGGGAGAAACGGATTTAATCAAAGAAAGATAAGTTGTTTTTACAAAATTTCCATAGCGAACGAAAATGTCTTCAAATTTCGACAATGGAAGAGGACAACTTATAAATGTCATCCCGTAAAAATATCCCCTCAATTTTGTGGCTGCAAACTAATTGAACTAATTTCGCCTTAGTAATGCGAAAACTTATATATGAAGGGCAAACTCAATTCGTTAAATATAAATTTAGAAAAGTAGTTTTATATCGAGTTGAACGAATTTTTGCTCTCAATCTCACCAATTGGTTCAATTTCTTAAGGGCTGGTTGACTGAAGCCGGGGACAGTTTCGAATTTATGAAATAATTTGTGAATAATCCTTAATGCACTCAATCAATTACACCCAGCCTTAAAGTTCACTTGTGAGAAGGAACACAACTCCACCCTTCCTTTTCTAGATGTATTAGTGCATAAATCTGATTCATTGTTTCTAACATCTGTTTACGGCAAACCTACATTTACTGGTTTATATTGTCACTGGGACTCTTTTTGTCCCATACAAAGAAAAATAAATCTGATTAAATGTTTGGTTCATCGTGCCTTAAAGATTTGCTCGGAATCCCTGATTGATTCGGAGATTGAATTTATCAAAGAGGTGCTCGTTGAAAATGGGTACCCTCTTCTCGATATTGTTAATTCTAATATCGTTACTAAGATCGCTCACTTTAACAAACCTAAACTTTTTGGTCCTCCAAAATGCCCGGCGTACCTCAGATTACCTTGGTTGGGTAATATTAGCATAACATTTGATAATCAAATTTCTGTAGCTGTGCGTCGGCGTTACCAGGCATCTAATCCTAGAATTGTTTTTTCTGCTCTACCTTTGCTCAAATCTATTCATAAGGATGTTCTCCCACCCCCAATATATCAGTAACATTATTTATCAATTTAAATGTCGGTGCGGTGCCGTATACGTGGGAAGAACAATGTCTTTAATTTGGGTTAGGAAGCAAGGGTTAGGTGATGTGTTTATGATTCCGAGCTCTACTTTTGGGTTAATACAAGCTCTTAACCACAAGTGCTGGAGATGGAATGCAGCTGCAAGTTGACTGTGCAAAAAAACAAGGATGTGCAGCACATGAATTTGGCAGAATATATATATATATATTTATTTAAGTTAAATTCTATTCATGGGGCTCTAAAGTTTACTATGGAAAGTGAGAAGGATAACTGTCTTCCTTCTTTGATGTCTTGTTGAACGTTCAAGAGGCAGTTTTCTTACGACCCATCTACAGGAAGCCTATTTTTACTGGTCTGTATGTAAACTGGTCTTCTTTTGTACCGAAATCTAGAAAGGTAGGCTTAATTCACACTTTTGTATATAGAGCCCTTACAATCTGTTCCCCTAGTAGATTGGATTCGGAACTGAATAGGATTAGGGAAATATTCATTAATAATGGTTACCATGAGAACTATATTAATGTATGTATTAACAAAAAGGTTGTTGACTTCAAATCCCCCCAAATATTTGGCCCTTCAAAATGCCCCATTTATTTGAAACTACCTTGGATTGGGTGGAAATAATAAAATTATTGGAATTGCTTCTACCGTTTCCTTACTGTTGTGGTGGCAACCACTCATTTGCATATACGAATAACGTTACACTATAAATGGCAAGCCTAGGTTGGCCTTAGTGTGTGTTACCTAAATGCCACCGGAAGTGACGCCGAAGAGCGTACATGTCCTCCCACCAAGACTCTCTGACTCGACACCTTCATTTGTACATACTGTAACTATACCTTTTCTTTAATACACTTATTATTGCATTCTCCTTGTTGTTTGCGTCTTCATTGTATTCCTCACTAATTATTGTTCAACCTTGCAACCACAACACTTACATTTAGTGTATTCTACAAGATCTGTTTTTTTTTTCCTTCCTTTCGCACGGATACCTATACCCGTTTTTTACCAATTTAAATGCAAGTGTGATGCTGGCTAACCCCAACCTTCCTTGCATTTGCAGACACGCATAAGCCAGCACGTTCCATCTAAAATTCAATAAGGGAAGGGTAGGAATCCTGTGTCACCCTTCTCTGCGACTTTGAACTCTGCTATTGGCCAGAATTTCATTTAAAATCCATGTTGTGATTTGACCGCAGAGATTTAACGGCAAGAAAATGTTCATTTTGCCAATTGAAATTAGAGCGGTCAATGGGAGTACCTGCATAAGCGTAGGCAAGATCATTAAGTCTTGCCTTCAACGCTAAGGGCTGGTCGACTGAAGACGAGGACAATTTCGAAATTTGTGAAAATAAAACTTCAAATTCCGAAAAGATGTCCTCACGTTTGATGGATACGGGTGGAATACAGAATTCCAAGCCAAATTGCTCAGTGTCCGTCAATTGGTATGTTGAAAGATTGAGGATATTTTTTAAGTTGGTCGCAGAATGACCAAATCTCTTCAGAATAAGAAACCAAAGTTTTTTATGGTGGTTGGCATTAGACAAAGTAGAGTCATGTTGGTCAAGTGAAGAAATATATTGGGAGAAACGGATTTAATCAAAGAAAGATAAGTTGTTTTTACAAAATTTCCATAGCGAACAAAAATGTCTTCAAATTTCGCCAATGGAAGAGGACAACTTATAAATGTCATCCCGTAAAAATATCCCCTCAATTTTGTGGCTGCGAACTAATTCAACTAATTTCGCCTTAGTAATGCAAAAACTTATATATGAAGGGCAAACTCAATTCGTTAAACATAAATTTAGAAAAGTAGTTTTATATCGAGTTGAACGAATTTTTGCTCTCAATCTCACCAATTGGTTCAATTTCTTAAGGGCTGGTTGACTGAAGCCGGGGACAGTTTCGAAATTTGTGAAATAATTTGTGAATAATCCTTAATGCACTCAATCAATTACACCCAGCCTTAAAGTTCACTTGTGAGAGGGAACACAACTCCACCGTTCCTTTTCTGGATGTATTAGTGCATAAATCTGATTCATTGTTTCTAACATCTGTTTACCGCAAACCTACATTTACTGGTTTATATTATCACTGGGACTCTTTTTGTCCCATACAAAGAAAAATAAATCTGATTAAATGTTTGGTTCATCGTGCCTTAAAGATTTGCTCGGAATCCCTGATTGATTCGGAGATTGAATTTATCAAAGAGGTGCTCGTTGAAAATGGGTACCCTCTTCTCGATATTGTTAATTCTAATATCGTTACTAAGATCGCTCACTTTAACAAGCATAAACTTTTTGGTCCTCCAAAATGCCCGGCGTACCTCAGATTACCTTGGTTGGGTAATATTAGCATAACATTTGATAATCAAATTTCTGTAGCTGTGCGTCGGCGTTACCAGGCATCTAATCCTAGAATTGTTTTTTCTGCTCTACCTTTGCTCAAATCTATTCATAAGGATGTTCTCCCACCCCAACATATCAGTAACATTATTTATCAATTTAAATGTCGGTGCGATGCCGTATATGTGGGAAGAACAGTGCAAAGGTTTTAATCCAGAATAAAACACATCCCCCCTGCCATACGCCGGGGCCGACTAAATAATTTAAATAATTTAGTCAACACATCCGGGTCTGCTATTGCTGACCATCTTATAAATAGCGCCGAATGTGCGTCGATGTACACTAGTGACTGGTTTTCTGTCATAAGTAGATCGCATTCTCTATTCCACCTCAAAGTCATGGAAGCCATATATATCAAGTCAATCAAACCCTCCCTTTGTAAACAAAATGAGTGGCTTTTAGGACTTAATGTGATCAATTTGTGACCCTCCTCCCCATATTTTTCGCCCCCCCCCCCCCTCTCCTAAACTAGTCACTAGTTTTCATTATAAATTTCTTTAAAGTTTTTAGTCGTATTTAATTACTTCCACGTTAATACTCTGATGAGTGTGGACGAAAGCCGGCTTAGTACATTCATGATTTTTTTTAATTTTCTCTCGTTTTTATACTTGTTCAATTTCATTCTACCCCCCCCCCCCCCCAAAAAAAAATGTCCCAAACGTCTGCATTCCTCGCCGTTATTAAATTTTGTACCACGAAAAATTTATTAAAACAATTACAAATTAAATTTTTTTTTAAATTAAAAATTAAATTTTAAAAATTAAAAAAATAAGTTTTAAAAAGAAAAAAAAGAAAAAGGTTTTGTGACAGTGCAGTGGAGATGCTACTCCCAACGAAAACGACCTAGTGTCATTGCCGTCGAAAGGAGGCAGGTACATTCCAACGCTCCCATGTATTTTGATCAAGATTTTAAAGATATCCTTCGACTTAAGGGCAATCTTCATGGATGCAAGCGTCTTTCTTAGAAAAGTTGAAAGCCAAGATCAATACATATCACAAGTCTATCTATGACTTTTGATCTTGCGCAGAGAAATAAGATACGATCTTAGAACCCTATACGATCCATTTGGAAATTAGTTCATTTACATTAGTTATCACAAACCAGCCTAGTGTTCAGTGTGCGAAAACTGATAAATATAGTGAAATTCCCTTAAATTTCGGAGAGATTTGATGTTTACATCTATACATATAAAGAGAAGTCAGTTGGATTTTTAAAGTCAACTGCAAATAGCAATCTAACATTTACACATTTCGGCTAGCCTGTTTTTTTTTTATTATCCCCCCTCCAACCACACACAACGTTATTGGCACAAACATATTTTATCTCGCTTCAGTTTTTTTATGAAAATACTTATTCTGACTAAGAAAGCTGTTATGGTGCAGACAACCTTTTAAATATAGTGAAATTCCCTTAAATTTCAATTTGTGATAACTCAATTTTTAGTGTTGATGAAATTGGATGCAAACAAAATTTAAACTTTTCTCTTTATAAATGTACAATTCTTTCGGTTGTGTCTTTAATAGTCTCTCACTACCACCAGGTTACTTCAAGTTAGGTTACTATTTTCAGTACAAAAAAATAAAAATCTCTAACTTCGATATGACTATGGAAGCATGTGATGGCGCCGTCAAAAGGAATTTATCTACTTTAGAGATCATTAAACTTGAACATCGACAACTTCAGTAGTTACAAGAATGATATGAAGGCAGTTGAAAGAACACTAGAGACTTGGATTTTTCAAAGAGCAGCCCCAACATCAACGCATCAAGCATGAATCAAATAAACAGATGAAACTTCGATCTGAAAACAATCTTAAATATTTATGTAAACACACACTAGTCACTATTATATCATAGCCAGAAACTGACAATATCCAAAAATCACAAAAAGTATCAGAAACTTTGAAAAAGTGGACAAAAGAAATCAATACAGAATCAATACAACCGAGAAAACAATGCGATGCTTTGCATGTCGGGACTGTACATCCGCCAGAGTGTGTGTGGTGGGGGTTCTCCTCGCAGAGGTGACCTTTTGTAGTTGCAGCTGATTTGCATATGTGGGGATCAGCTGATGTAAATTGAAGGACGAAAATGAAAGTTGGAGCTGGGAGAGCTAAGAGAGTTTGAAGTTTAGAGATTGATTGGTCAGTGTTCGTTGCGGTGACGTTGAACCTCTACCTTCATCACTGGATTGCAAGCTATCTCGACCTAAAATGGACAGCCGTTTCGACTGACAGATCATTCCCGAGTTTGACGGATTGAGAAAGCAGACTTAGTATGTGACTTATCTGGAGGAAAACGGCTCTATCATGTCATCCCACTTCGACTAACGGGGGGGGGGGGATTGGGGGCACGCTTGTAATTTACCAACAACTGCCTAAAGAGAAATCCGATGCGGCACGGATTAAAGAAGCACTATTTACTGCCTTTGCCGATGACGGATTTACGGCGTATGAGAAGTTTCAGGCACGCGTGTTGCATCCAGGCGAGACCGTAGATGTGTATTTAGCAGATTTGCAGAAGCTGTCAGTCCTATTTGGAGAAATACTAGATCATGTGATGGTGTGAGTGTTTGTACGAGGGCTTCTTGACCCTGTGAAAAGGTTGGTGCGGTCCTCCTCCAGAGTGGATGATCTGACCTTTGAAGAGCTGTTGTCTCGAGCTCGAGCGTTGATGAAAGACAATGTTGAAGTGAGGCAACCAGTCGTGGCTGCAGCACAGCCTGCCAGAATCACTCAGCCACCTGTGAATATTGTCCGATCTGATCTAAGTGTTATAAATGCAATGGCCCTTATGATTTGTGACAGACTGTGTACAGAGGAGGCAGACCACCCGTCAACGCTGTTATCGGTGCAACAAGGCTGGTCAGAGATTTTCCAGGAAACAAAGTTGGGGATGAGAGATCAGCGCCAGTCTTTCCCCCAGTCAGAATGTGAACTCTGCCCTATTTATCATTACAGTCTATGTTGATGCCTCTCCACACATTCCATCTTGAGCACAAAGCTATGTTATTCGTGGTCAGAGCAGAAATAGCACTATTAGGATTCGTACAGAGACTGGAAACCTTGCCGCCATCAATGTACTGGTTATGCAAGGGAAAATTCTTGATTTTGATATGCTACTTGGCATCAACGCCATTACGGCACTCGGCGGTGTTTGCATCACGCAGTCTGGAAGTGTCGAGTTTTGGGAGACAACTCGTATGTGCGCTGTGTATTAATGAAGCTGATTTTCTTGTACCTTCTCCATGTGTAGCAAACTGGTGGGCCACTTTCCCGTGTGACAGGATCTATCAAATGTCGTGCTACAACTGTCACACAGGGCTGGGAGGACAAGGTAAGCAATGCTCCTCTGAAGTGTATGATAGCAAAAACACTTGCCCGGGTACATCAACCAGATCCTGTCCAAGCAATCTCACTCGGTGTGGACGTAGCTCTTAACACTGATGGAGCTATCATTAAGGATGCATGCTGGTTGCGACCAACAAAGGATGCACAACATATAAACATGGCAGAGCTGGATACCATGCTAAAAGAATTAAACATTGCACTTAAATGGAAGGCTAAGGCATTACATATAAAAATGGACTCCCTGTGTGTGTACTACTGGGTGATTAATGAACTCACAGGAAAGTCTTGGTTAAGCATCAAGGCCGCAAACGAGATACTCATAAAGTTAAGACTGGACACAATAATTTCACTTGTAAAAAAGTATAACATTTCGGTTGATCTAACACTAGTAAGATCTTACCAGAACCGAACAGACTCATTGACAGGAGTTCAACAGCGGTGGCTCAAAGATGTGACGAGAGATTGAACCCACAGTGTGTGCTCTTGCTACAAGTAGCCTTAACCCAACACAGCTGAATGAGGTTCATCAATATAGTGAGCATCCTGGAGTCAGGTGACCATTAAAGTGGCAGTAAGAGCAGTTGTTTGAAATTGTGAGAAATGTCAGACGATAATGGAGATGCTTCGTATATTTCTTTGTTGCCATGTCAATAATATGCACTGACGTTATCCACCTGGTAGTCCAAGGACCCAAACCTTAGAGTAACTACAAAGAAGGCTGTCCAATTAGCAGGTGTATAATACGGGGACTACTGTATTGCCATTTGGTGAATAGAGTCTGGACCACGTAATAGTTTCCGGTTGGGCCTCTCTATACCATATTAGTGGGAACTGCAACACCCACATTCAAGCTTAATATCCTTATCAGCAATCTAGCCAACAACCCCAGAACCACCATGAAAAACTTAATACCTAAACACGTAATAGTTTCCGGTTGGGCCTCTCTATACCATATTAGTGGGAACTGCTACAGCTGTTTTTTTTTTGTTTTTTTTCTTCAATGGTTTTGAGAGTTTATTTACTCATTCCGTTATGCTCTCATTCCGTTACCTCTTCCAAATTTTTCCATTATGAAAATTTTTTCAATCCAAAAATAAGTGTAAATCCAGTACTGTAACATGGATACCTACAATCAGGTGGATACCTACAATTCGGTCTGCCTAGGATTTTAAAATACTGGTGATCGGTCTTCTTCATCACCTGAGAGTCAAGATGAAAGATGACTACAAGAACTCTTTAGGAATGAATACGAAAGTTCTGTTCATTTATCTCTATTTTACCACCAAAACGGGTCACTGTCATTTAAATCAATAATATTTTGAAATATGGTACGGATGAACGATTCAAAGACAATTCTTTGAATGCCTAATTTGCATAACTATTTTTTTTGTTTGAATCCGTGATGAATCAAGTTGTCAACCATCTCAGCAAAAGCTATCTACTTAATGACAAGCAACACGAGTGTCCGGTAAGGTTAATTGCTAACTAATATCGAAAATAGGACCAGTGAATCTCGATAAGGGGGGGGAGGGAGGATTCTAGAGCAATAACACCACATAGCAAAGGCCTTTGACAAGTTATGGCACAAACTTTTTAGCTATGAAAGATATATTGTATTCTCAACCATCAAATCTCATAGGTCGAGGAGCATTGTTCAAATTCTCTTTTGATCACATGGTGCAACGAGGAAAATGGCTCATTAATTTTTTTACACCTCTATAACAAAGCTTCTCTCCTTTCACCATCAACGCTCTGATTATCACTTTGCTCCAGTTGAAATGAATGTCTCTTTGATGAAGCCCCTTGTTTTGCTAAGCTACTAAGGTTGACTCGCTTCAGATCTGAAATAGACACATCCAATCTGTTGCTGGTAAAAATGGGTGGATCATTCTACCACTCCACTACCACTCCATAAGAGTCAGACAAATTCTAAGATGGAGTATTGATGCCACATCTGGGGAGGTGCCGCTCAGAGCCCTCTTTTGTGCGTTGACAGAGTTCGAAATCAACTTGGCAATCTAATGGGGGGGGGGAAGGATCTCCTTTGTTTCTCACATAAGATGTTGCTAGTCTCTCTCTACTCTATCGTTATTTCCATAGAAAGTGCTCGACTGAGCTTCAATCTCTGGTTCATCTTGTAAAACGTTCACAGCAAGAACTCTTCTTTCTACTACATTTGCAGAGAACTTTCATTTCTTCCTCGAACAGTGTTTCTAAGATCGTCATTTGTGGAACACATTAACACTGCTTCCCTGCAGGGTACAACCTGTTGGACTTCAAATCCAAGAACAAATATTGTCAAATAATAACTCTTAAAAAATAAATAAATAAAAAATAAAAATTTAAATAAAAATTTTAAAAAATTAAAAATAAAAATAAAAAAATTAAATTGTTATTATTTTCAAATCGCTCTCATAATATTCATCATTCAACTGTCAATCTATCCCTCATTAACTCTCCTTGAGTGGCTTTAGCCTTGATAAGTGGTGACTAATATAGTGGTTTTATCATTGAATTCAATTAAAAAATAATGTCACCTTCACTGCAAACAAAAATAATATCAAAATAAGCTATAGCTGTACCAACAGTTATAAGCAAACAGCAATAAGATCATAAACCCATAAAAACAAACAATATCAAAATAAGCTATAGCTGTACCAACAGTTATAAGCAAACAGCAATAAGATCATAAACCCATAAAAACAAACAATATCAAAATAAGCTATAGCTGTACCAACAGTTATAAGCAAACAGCAATAAGATCATAAACCCATAAAAACAAACAATATCAAAATAAGCTATAGCTGTACCAACAGTTATAAGCAAACAGCAATAAGATCATAAACCCATAAAAACAAACAATATCAAAATAAGCTATAGCTGTACCAACAGTTATAAGCAAACAGCAATAAGATCATAAACCCATAAAAACAAACACTGCCTGCTGAACAGATAGTATTGTACATAAGGCCGCTATCAACGCTTTGGAAAAACAGATCGTACACCGACAAATAAGCTTACAAACAAAATACAAGTCGCACTTATGAGAAATATAGAAATAAAATATTAAGTTATTTTTATTTATATATACTAGAAAAAATATTCTACAAACTACTCCGACAACAACACCCACATTCAAGCTTAATATCCTTATCAGCAATCTAGCCAACAACCCCAGAACCACCATGAAAAACTTAATACCTGAACATCCTAATCGGGCTATCGACACCAAACTTCATAAGCTCCAAAATAATCAGCAAGATAATCACATACTATGTATACTGAGGTAGCGATTAATGAACCCTCAGAATCATAGCCAAGACATTGGATAACTAGTGTATATTTTAGCATAGGTGAATCAGTACGAATGTAAGCAACCTTGCCAGTGTCTGGAACTGAGAAAGTTGAAAGTGTATATAAACTGTTTCTCGCTTTATTGCAGATCATAATGTTAATAACTTCAATAATATAAATCGCACAAGTTTGAAAGTTTGCCCACTGAAAGAGTGCTCCTAAGTAGGTAAGATAGCAAAATATTTTTCAAATCT